>JAAAKG020156805.1:0-30137 GCA_010014905.2 Druon quercuslanigerum | reverse complement strand
AATCTCTCTATATTTATTTTTCCTTGTATTCGGCGTGTCCTTCGTCTGACCTCTATTTGTAAATATACTTATATATGATTTTTGGTTGTTTCTTTACCAAAACTAAAGACATCAGTTTAGTTCAGTCTCTTTCGATTAGCTGAGCAGATTAAAATAAGTAGCAAAACAAAATTCGTTATAGAGAAGTTTTACTATTAAGAAATGGAAAATAATCTGAAACCAACGAATGGTAGAAAACAAACGAAGCAAGAAAGTTAGTGGAAAAGAAATGTTCCTAAATGTAACAGAAATGCGGAATGTAATCATAAATTAGTCAATTAATTCTTGCTTAGAATGCTTGAGAAATGACTTGAATAATTTTTTAAATATATTTTCAAATATAGGAGTAATGTTAATGATGACATTAATAATTAGATGAACTATTACTGCGTAGGGGAAAAAATATGAATCATTGAACAAAAAATTATTTGATAAATATTCTATTTTTATTCCAACTATTTTTGAAAGCGTTTTTTACAAAATCGAAAAAATAAAACAATGCGATTTTGTCAAATATATTTAGAAATTATAACAATAACACTTTAAAATACCAAGAGTTATAGCAGTCTAAATATAATTTTCAAACTTTAGATTTTCCATGTGCGAAAGCTTAGGGGCCTCCCCACTCCAGCAAAATAATTCTATATCTCCTTTTTGCATCCGGCGCCTCAATTATTAATTTCTATTTAATAAGTGAATTTAAGTCCAGAATAATACGAATTTAACTCTGATAAAACATAATTTGATTTTTCTCTAAGTGAAATAATGAACGTGTCATGCACGTGTCTAAAATATAGTGTATACATTAAAATCTAAATTTTTAATTACTGTATTCTCTATATCTTGTATAACCAAGTCAGCTTAGGTAGTTGAAATTGAAGATCCCATTGTGGTCTTATGAACTTGTCTATAATAGGTATTATTAATTTAAAAAACTATTTTAATCATCAACAAATCTATTCCTTTCTCAAATTCAATCCAAGGTAAGTCAGTAAAATTTTGTATGCTAATCCATCTAGCAAGAACACTATTTTTGACAAACTCTAATGCAACGTTACGAAACAAAGACGATACATCCAATAACACAATAATGTGATCACGGGGAACCAATATTTTAGTAATTTTATTTTCAAACTCAAAAGAATTTTTAACATAGTTTTTTGGAATTATTGAAGCTTCTTTGAAAATGTTATTGAAAAATTTTACCATTTTAATAGTTGGAGAGTTGATCAAAGAAACAACAGGTTGAAACAGACAATCCTGTTTATGGATTTTCGGAAAACCATATATTCTAGGAATGTTAGTGTCATGAACCAAACTGTCCTGGCCTTTTATCCTTTCTATTAAATAAATAATGAAATGTTTTTTATCATACAATAAGAAAGGTCTAAAAAGTTTTAATTAATCATGTTTTCACAGGACGCGTATTATTTGATTTCTTTCCGTTTGAATATTTACTCTTTGCATTTGGAATTCGTTAATGAAACTTTATCAAAAAGATCTCTTGAAAGTCGCAGTATGAGTATGTGTATTCATATTCTGAATTTTCTACCTTATCAATTATTGTTAAAGATTAAATTTTTCAAAGTCCTTTTTCTGAAACATCTTAAAATAAATAAAAAAAGTACAACCCCTTTTCAGACTTTTTCTCTATCTGTATTTTAGTTTTCATATTATTTTTTATTGATTAGGTAAAATATTATACAAGTTTTCTTTTCGATTTTTTACGTATTTTGCGTCGTTTCGTTAAAAATTTGATTGTTATGGTGCTAATTTCTGGCAGTTCTAGTAATTTCTCATTCACAGGTTATAAGCATGTAATAAATTATTACAAATTTTTCTTTTTCTTGTGAATAACTTTTTTCTATCAATTTTTTTTACCTTTTGTCGCTTTTTTACCAATTTTTGATTTTTGATTTTAATGTCATTTTTATGATTAAAACCAAACTACGTTACCTATCAAAAAGTGATTCATAACCAATATGTAGCTTTTTTTCGGTTTATTGATTTTTGTTAGATCTTTTCTTTTTCATAACTTGTGTCGTTTTTCAAAAAATTAAATGTTTTTACCCTCATTTTTAGTTAGTAGCGATAAAACAAAAACTACACATCCTACCAAGAAATGATTAGTAAAAAATTTATCGATATTTTTTGGGATCACAATTTTTGTTTATTTATCTTTTTTAGTATCTTGCATAGTTTGAACACAAAATTGAATTTTTCATTTTTCATTATTTTTTTTGCAATCAAAATTGGAATTTTCCATTTTTTAAGAAGATCCAAAAATTTGTTATGTTCATCTTGTAGGGCTTTCAAAAAGCAATTTTCTTCTTTTTTTGACTTTCTTTCTATCGTGCGTTGGTTGGCTTAACATTTTGATTTTCGATTAATTTTTTAAATCTTATAACGGCTATAACTCTGAGAATTTTCTTTCATCGAAAAAAGTCATTAGAATAAATTGTTTAGCTTTCTCGGTACTATGATAATAGCCATACATGAAATTTTTACATTTAAAAAATAGTGCCAAGTATTTTAAAAATGCTCGAACTTTTTGATTTTGTATCCAAAATCCCTGGTTAACAAATCCACCTTTGTTTTAGGACCTGTGAAGGGTGTGCCAAAGCTCGATTTGATTTGTTTATTTTTTGAGAGTTATCACGTTTACGAACGGATGGTCGGATGTACAGACAGACAGACGCGATCATAAAAAACTTTATTTTCTAATTCAGGGGTTCCCAAAATGTGGTTATCCGTTGAAAAAATGTGGTATCAAATTTCGGACCATTCTAATACTTTCTCAATCATAAATGATAAGAATGTAATAAATTATTACAATTTTTTTTCTCTTTTGGGTTTTGACCATGAAAAATCACATCAAAAATAAAAAAATAGTAAATAAAAGATAAACATCCCAAAAAAATCTATACATTTTTTGGTAATCATTTTTTATGAATGTATAATTTTTTATTTAATCGCGAAAAATAAAACTAGAAATAACAAAACAAAAATATGTTTTTGGACAAACGACACAAACTATGAAAAAATGAATAGGCAAAAGTATCTTAATCAAACAAGAACTACTGATTTGCTATGACTGACTTTTGTATAGGATGGCCAGTTTTTGTTTTAATCTACAAAAATAACATTAAACAAGAAAAAAAATAAATTTCCTCTCGAGAGATTATGCGACTACAAATCACCCTCTATGATTTAAAATGCATACGGTGTTCGTTATCTACCATTGAAGACAAACTTTCAACTGTGAAATATTAAGTTTAAAAAATAATATAAAAAGTAGAATGTTCATTTGAATTTTTAAAAAATTAATTTTGTACACAATAATTTAATTGTCAAAAAATATTTAAATTTTTAACAAAACAGTGAATTTTTTAAATAAAGAGATGAAGCTCAAAAAAATGTTGAACTTTCACCCAAGTAGTTGAAATTTAAATTCACAACGAAAATTTTAGCCACAAAGGAAATAGTTGCCTTTTTATTAAAAAAATTTAATTTGGTAATAAAGAAAAAGGGAGCTTTCGACATAGTAGGTAAATTTTTAATCAACGAGATAAATTTTAACAAAAATTATCATAACGTTTTTGCAAGTCACGGCTCAAAATGCGAAAACAGGAATTATTTTTAAACTTATTTTTTTTCATCTTACAAGAAAATAGTACAATTGAGAATGATAGATTTTTATTAATATTATAAGTCTTGAATTTAAATAGTTAAATTTTCAACTAAAAATATTATTCTTTCCACAAGTAAAAAAACTGCTTAAACCGAAATTGTAAAATGCAGGCACATAAGGAGTTTCATTTATTGTAGCTTCAAACAATAATTTTTAAATTATCATTAGATAAGGTATAAGCTTTGTGTAGAATTGACGATTGTGGATTTTATGAAATCTCCACATCTTTACAGATAACGCTGCATCCATTAAATAATATTTCTGCATAAAGTTTCGATTCAACAAAGATTTTATCAAAACATATTTCTCATTGCTATAAATTAATCTCGGGGACGACTTTAACTCTCAGAACCAAAATTTCACATTTTTAATTTGTAGGAGCAGTTAAAATAAGGAAAAGCTTATTTTTGAAATTACAGAAAATTTGGTAAACCTAACAAGAAACTAAGTTTGCTTTACAGAAGGGCAATTTCTATACCTATTTTAACTAAAAATTATTATCATTAGTAAACTTATTTTTTCCTGTTCTTATGTGGACCCACAAATTCGTTTAAACAAATTACAACAAGCGTCTTCCAGCAGGCATACCTTCCATACTTTAAGTATTTGTTGAAAGTTACAGAATTGCAGTTTTTGACTTAACACCATAAAAATAAAACATTTAATTCATTTATAAATTAATAATTAAAAAATATTAATTATTTCGAATCGAAAAGTATAAAAGTTAGCAAATTAACATTTTCCAATTTTTTTATTTGTAATTATTTTAGTTTTAGATAATACAATTTCAATTCGTTTTATTTTTACATGATCTAATTTTAAGAATTCTTATCTGAAATTGTTGAATTTCAATTAGATTCAAATGAAAAAAACCAGTTATTTTGTAATTTATTATCCAGCAGAATAATTTATTGATGAAATGGTTAAATCTCATCATTAAAATGACAATATTATTTATGTTCCTTTAGTTCACAGTAAACTGTATCAACTTTGTTCTTTGTATCTTTAATATCGCTGTAGACGGAACAAATAATTTGTGTAAATAGCACAATCGTCGCTACATTGTTTCTAAAGCCAGAAAATTATTTTTTCACTCGTTGCGTTTGTAATACATTTAAAAATTTTTTTTTTGTAATAAAAATAGTTTATAAACTCGTTCTTCGATTTTCCGATTTAACGCTTAGTACCCCCACTGGCTTCAAAAATAACTTGTAAGTTTTTTTAAATCGGCATAATTTCTTTATAAGCAGGGGAGACGGACTGGACCGAAAAAGGGGGAGGGGGATAGTGAATGCTTTATTAATAATGGCTTTTTTTATCTAATTTATGAATCAAGTTTAAAATCAGGTAATTTTTTTATTTTATGGTACACCTGAAATAACTTTAAAGATGACACTTCATTAATTTATTCTGCACTTGCCACTGCAATGAAAGACAATCAAGGCGGTTGAAAGCACAGAAAGGGTTCCAATTTTTTTAAATGTTGGAATAGTTCATGATTGTGAAATGTTGAAAATATCTTGACTAATGAATATTTTGTGTGTTTGATGTATGTATACTGTATACACTTTAGACGCTGAAAATATACCTAAAAACACGTTCTATTAATCAAAGAATAATTAGTTGAATATTGAAGTGAAGTATGCTTTCGCATGAAAAATTTAATTTAGCAAAATCAGAGTATGACTAAAATACACAATTAAGATTAGATTTAATATTCTTTAAAGTCTCCACGGCTTGCAAACTCCCGAATAAAAAAAAAACGATTTTACGATACTGTCTGTCGTTGTTGTTGTCTCTGTACCGGAAAATAAAAGATGTTTTCTTTTTTACGCTTTTCTGGTCCAGAATATTTATTTCTAAAATTCATACGTTTCGCCCTCAAGGTAGGGCCTCATCAGTTATTTAACAAAATTTAGAATATCTGGAACATTCAGACGAGGGACGTTTCTAAATATATGTTTTTTTTTTACAAAAATGAACGTAGTTACATTGTCACATGTTTCAGATGATATTCTTTTGACAAAAGAGGGAAGACTCGTGATATTCCTTCTTTTAGTATTAGTTTAAAGTATTTCTTTTTAATATATATATATATATAGATGTTAGATATTCTTATTTTTACAAGAAAATTATTTTCACTCATGGCTAAGTGTTTTAATGTAATTGTTTATTTATTTTTTTTGGGCCAACACTTTATACGTCACCTGAGCCATGAGTGAAGTGAATGATATTTATGAATATAATGAGAGGTGGTATATAAGAGGTATATAAGAGTATTATATGCGCAGAATAGTTTGTTTTAGGGTTTTTGTGCACATATAGTTGTGTGACATCTTCAATTAGATAAAAAAATTATTATGGCGATGTGGATTTTGAATATTTTGATATGATTTTATTTAAAGAATACTTTTTTAGATCTTATTCGTAGCTTTTATAACACACATACATAAGTAACTCAGATTCTGAATGTCCTTTCTTTTATTAATGGAATTTGGTCTTTTACAATTTGAAACATTTCTTTGAATAAAGCTTTCCAACCATTTTTTCCTGTATTTAGAATTTTAACATTCTTTAAATCAAGTTGATGGTTATACGAATGTAAATGTTCAAAAGGAGCTGTTTTTCTATTATCTTTTTTGCAATTGTTAGACTGTTCTTTCATTCTAGGACCTCATGGTCTTTCATATTGTCTTATTTACATGCTTTTGCAGCCTTGACATTTTATGTGGTACATAAAATGTGTTTTTTTATCTTATTCAATAGGGTCCTTCAAATTACGGAAACAACCAAAAGGATCTTTTTCTAAATGGAAAACGACATTTAGTCCTGCACTTTTTATACTATGTTTAATCTTAAATTTAAGTTCTTTAATATAAGGTAGTACGATAATTTTATTTGTTTCTTTATTTTTTTGCCAAATTTTGTTTTGGTTAGATTTTAGATTTTCGATTCTTTGATTTATAAATGTAGTGATTAACTCCTTTCGAAAATCGTTTTGTATAAGTGTGTTCGTAATTAAAGTTAGATTGTAGTGTTCATATTTTTCTTTTAAAAGCAAAATTGCTCAATCGACTAGATTATTAAATACACTTATTTTGTGTTTTAGTAGGGCAAATGAGTTAACATTCATGTATTTTCTAGAGCTAGTTCGTTTTCTGTACCAATTGTTTTCCAGAAACCCTCCATTTCCTTTAATTGTGATATCGAGAAAATTGATACTATTGTCTGTTTCTTTATCTAACGTAAAGTTTAAGCGAGGGTTATATTTGTTAAATCTTTTAAGTAGATCATTAATTTTATATTCGGGACCATATACAAGCATATCGTCCGCGTATCGATAATAAAATAAAAGATTGTAAAAAAGGTCGGAAAGAATACCTTCATCCAGTGATTCCATTATTAGGTCGCATACTACGGCAGAGATTCCCCATTACAAACACAATGAACGTCTTTTAAACAAAATTTAGGTAATTTTATAAAAGTATCTTTCAAAAGGTTAGAATTTTGCTTGATTAAGTTCCGTTTCAATTTAATGTTGGCAATAATTAGATTATGAGGTATGTTGTTTGTATAGTGAAACAACATCTAATGAAAACAATCTATTATTAATAGAGGTATTGTTGATTGATCTGACCTTTTTAACAAGGTGACAGCTATTTTTGATATTATAATTCGATTTACCAATGATTTGTTTGAATTGAATCCTTAAATATTAAGAAATATTATATAGTGGAGTGTTCACAAAGGAAATCATGGGTCTAAAAGGTATATCTAATTTATGTATCTTTGGAAGTCCATAAAATCTCGAAGCTATATCATTATAACTTTTTATCCATTAACCTGTATCTGTTCTAATAATTTTTCGTTTAACTGCTAAATTTATTATTATATTCAAATAATCTTTGTATGTTATTTGTCGGATTTTTATTTACCTGTTTGAGAGGTTCCAGGTTAGGAACATCAGAGTTGTTAACTATATCAGCTATTTTCCTTTAACTGGGGGAAATGATAGTGTTAGATAGGTAAGACATTGTGGTAAAATATTCTGTGTTGTCTACTTCTTTAGCATCTCAGTCATTCTTCTTAACGAGCTGATCGTGAATTGGAACTGAAAACATATCAGTTGCATCGCTAGAAAAAGCAGTTGAGATAGAAGGTCTCATTAAATTTCTTAGGCTGAGATCAGCATCATTAGAGAATGACAGTAAACATGAAACGCAAATGTGTTTTCCTATGCTTTCGAAAGATCATTTTTTTGCAGTAGAAATATCTTTTGTGATTTGGCAAAGTTTTGCTTTACCACTTTTTATTAAATGTCCCTTTTTGTTAAACGAATTATAACAGCGAATAACTGGAGCCAGGGCTCCAAATTCTTCCAAAGTTTCCTAGCGTTTTAAAACTCATACTCTAGAAACGATTGTAACGAAAATGAAAGGCTTATGGTACAAAAAAATATCTTTCTAGACAAAAATCTTGGTTTAAGTCTATAACAGAAATAATACAAGTATTAAACAAATAATACAAACTTTTTGCAACACAAACTGAGTCTGTAAAGTTTTTCCGGTAATGTACAGATGCATTTATGATATTGGAAAACCAACAGAAATAAACTATATGAGATGTCACATTAAAAAATATTTAGTGGCCTGGTAGACTCTATCACAATATACAAAAGAAAGTAAACAAAAACAAACGAGCAAACCATGAACATCTATGACTATTTTCGCTGTAACATTGGACAATCAAAATTAATAAGCTTCATAAGATTTCACATTAAAGTATATTCAGTGACCTGGTAGACTCTATCAAGATAGGCAGAAGAAAGTGAACAAAACAAAGCTGTATAAATCTTGACCCGACCGTTGCACGGGAGAGTGGACTGCACGCTTCAGCTCAAAAATGCATAACTTGGCAACCAGAAGAGGCTACTAGCTTTTTTAAAAATAAAAGGTAAAATCATAAGGAATAATTTAAATGATAAAAGTTTTTAAAAAAATACGAGTTTAAAACGAAAAATCAAAATCAAAATTTGTTTGACATTTTTTTATTTTAAATTTTGACTTTTTTTCTTTATTTTTATAGAAAAAAAGGGTACTACATTTTACATAACACCTATAAATTTGATGAAAATCGGTTTAAAATTTTCTAAGTAGGAGTATTTCCAAAAAAAAATCATAAAAAAAGTTTAAAGGAACGTCATTCCTACAATTTTAAAATTTTCTGGTTGACAACTCTGATATTCCTGACCTGGAACCTCTCGTGTGTAAATTTTTGATACAAAAGTAAGGCAATACATTTCATTATATAATCAGCTTTATTTAAAATGATAGTAACATTTCCCTTGTCTGCTCTACATACGACTATGCCATTATTTTCATTACTGAAAGTTCTTGCTTTTACTCCTGAATATTAAAAGGGTTTGTATTTTTCACTTTCATAATCTGAGTTTAAAAAATTAACCCTAATATGAGATATTAAAGCTCTGGCATTGTCTACATTTTTGCGATTCATGAAAAATGTTTTCTCCGTTTGAAAAAAGATGCTTGCACAAAAATCAGCATATCAAAAAGGTCTAAAATGACCTTCATGTGTATGTTTTAAAGTTATTTTGTAGGCGTCACTAGTAATACAAAAATTCTTTGATTATTTATATATGCACAAATTTTAATTTCTCTGCTTTACTAATCAGGGGAGAACCCTCTACAAAAATTCAAGTTTCTGCTCTGATATTTTAATCGAAACCTCTCTTAAGTTTTTCTTCATTAAGGAATAGTATTTTCCCGATTTTAATGCTTCAGAGATGTTAAAGGATTCTTAAAATTTATGTTAAAGAACTATTCTTGGCATGCACGCTTTGTCTATTTATTTCAATGTGATTTTTTATCCTAGCAGCTCAATGGAAATTATATAGTGATTTTATTTACTTAGAAATTATGATTATCATCAAAACTCAGTCCTAGGCTGACGTAGATAAATAATATATTCATTTGATATGATAGACAGGATGGCTGTTTTCATCAAAACAAAAAATTTCTGGTCAGGGAGAGAAAGGGTTAGAAATGAAACTTTTGCATTTTGAAATTTGAAAATCTAAGTTTAAAAGGTGATTCATGAAACAATTTTGTATTCAAGTGCTCAATAATTTACACTTATAAATTGGAAGCTACAAATACTCTTCAACTCAGTAATCTTTACATAGAAGCAATGCTATACCTATTTTAACTAGAAATTCGTATCTATAATAAAGTCATTTTGCAAATTTTAAAAGGAACTAATTTCTGAAATTCGAATATGACATTCTTGAATTTTAGTTTTATTTAAAAGAAAAAAGAGTTTTTTTTATTCAGTATCGAGCTTCCCTGTCTTGATTTCACAATAAACCTTGTATAAACTTTGTTTTTTCGCAAGGTTTAGTACTTTGTAGACAGAACAAATAACGTTTGTAAATAGCAGAATCAACGGTACAGGATTGTCAAGTTAGAAAGAGCATTTTTCTAGTAATAATTCTTGTAATTTATAATTTATTAATGTTTTCTTCAATAGAAAGATTCTATGAGCTTGTTTCAGGTACTCAGAAATTAGATTCGTTACAATATACAAAATGATTTAGAGGGGTTTTGAATTGTTTGTTTTGTTAATTAAACAAAATTAACTTAAGATTGAAGTGAAGTCTTCTTTATGATGAAAAATTGTATGCACCGAAATCAGAGTATCAATAAAATTTCGAAATCAAAAATATTTTTTAACTTTCTCTAAATCTGCACATTCGGAGCCCTCTGAATAAAAAAACCGTTGTTACTAAAGTTTTTGTGTTTCACTGTCGTCATTCCTATTGTCGGCTGTATACTGGATAGCTTTTGAAATACAACATGGATTATATTGTGCTCTGGCATGCTTTTTAAGGATTCAGTTGCTGTATATTAAAACACATTTAAGCCTAATGAAAGATAGCGTTTTATTAAAAAGAAAAATTAAATGCCGAAACTGGACACTTTAAAAACTAAGAATTCTGACTGTAAGCTCTTGAGTAAGTAATTTTAATATAACATTACACTTACGTTTAAGATTCAGGAAGCCCGCGAAGACCAGTAGCTGCATTTGACTGAAAATCTTCATATCTTTTAAAGGTATAAAACAATGTAGAACAGAAATCTAATTTCTGAAGAAGCTCGCCATAGAACAGGCACAACAATGCCTGCAAGATGTACTGTTTCCTTATCCATCCGAGAAACATTTTATTTATTCTTTAGAATAAATATTTCCTAGGGTTATTACTTCCACAGAAAATTTAGGTAATTGCTATATAATTTTATACATATGCATGAGTAATAAGTCTAGTTAATACAAAAATTTGTTTCTTGAAGTATTATTGAGAATGAGAACAAGTTTTCAAGAAGACACTTCAGAAACTAGATGTTCCAAATATAATAATTATTATTATTACACCATTAAGCCGTTTCCCTTTCGGGGTAGGCGTGACTCAATAAGCTTTTAAGTAAACGTGTTTGAGAACGTTAACCAGTGATTATAATTTTTGACTGCAAAAAAGACCTAAATAAAAGTTTGATATTTCTTCACCGGGTCAAATATTTAACGAAATAGTAAAATTTAAAAAAAAAATATACATTTTTAGCCAAAAATAAAATAACCACATTTGTAGGTGAGAACAACGAGTTGCAATAGAAAATAACTGACAGTTTATCGGCAGAAATTCAATTTAAAAAATGTAATTGTCAAGAAAATATTTAAGTCGTTTACTAAAATGATGACAACACTTGACTTTGTCACCTGATTATATGACTTTCCTACCAAACATTTAGTTCTCTAGCGGGTAGGTTGTTTTTAATACTGAGCGAAAGAACTTTTTGATTCAAGCAAAAAGATTTGTTTAAATACATTTTTTTGGTTCAACACACCTTCTTTACTTCAATTAATAAATAATTTGTTTAATTTCAATATATGGAAGATATTGAAACTCATTGAATAAAACCAATTATTGGTTTGATACGATTTGTTTGATTCAATTAAATGATTTTATTTAGTAAATTATTAATTTTGTTTAAACATCTGATACGTAAATTAAAGAACTTTAGTTTTAGGCATTCAAAATGTTGGTTGAATAAAAGCTTGATTTTCCACCAATTCCAGACCGAAGCCAGTTTTATTTTCGCGTAACTTCAGACATCTGTAAAAGAAGTGGAAGTATTCGTTTTGAAAAATTGCGCGAAACCTCGAACCTTTCCAGCGATTCAATTGAAATTTTAAAGAAAAGTTATTTTCTTTTTATAATCGTAACCCTAATGAAAATATTTAAGGCTTCATCTTGGGCTTTAAGATTCTTAGTGTTTGCTCTATCCTCTAACCTATAGCTGTTACTGTGACTACAGCGAAAACTAAGGGTTATCGAAAACAACAAATTACTTTTTCAAATCTTAATTAAAATTTATTTAAATTGAAAAAAATCTGCAATTAATTTAACAGAAAAAATGTTTATTCTTAACAAGAGTTTTATTTTATTCAAAAGAATAAATGAGTTTGTTTCAAAAATAATATATTTAATTTAAGCCGATCTTTTTCTCCGTGCAGATAGCTTGATTTTCAACTCAATAGTTGGATTTTTTACCTAAACAGTTGAATATTCAATAGAAACCGTGAATACTAACCAACAATGTGAATTATTCATGAAATCTAATTAAATCTGAAAACACGTAAGGTTTTAAATAAATATATGTATTTTCTACAATACAATTGAATTTTTTACAAAAAGTCCGAGCCAGCTCCAGTTTTTGGTGAGCGTCAATTTCAGATTGTCTACTTCCACATCTATTTCCTCTAAACTGGCTAATTTTTTCCGATAAAACTACTTTGGCCTCGAATCAGTAATACTTTAGCTCGGCAGTGCACTTTATTTAATATTTAAATATTAATTTTGCTTTTACAGAATGTTTTTTGCTCGCTTGAAAAGTTTTTGAACCATGCCGTAGCATCGCTTGGATTGCCAACATTCAATTGTACGTTAGATCCTTGTAATTAGGACTTATCTAGTTTTTATAAATTCTTGTCGTTTTGAGACCACCTAAGTATTGTTTTTCGCCTGCTAATGATTGGTGCAATATGATGAATAAAATAATATATATTCAAAGTCGTACTTTTTTGCAATGACTTTCTGAGAAGTTCCAAGGGTAGGTTTATAAATTATTATACCACACATTTAATGTATGAAAAACTTTTTAAAAAAACAGAGAAATGCCAGACCCGACAAAAAAAATCTGATATTGATAAACAGTCAGTTTGTTTATTTATGTGATAGAAAATACATAATGTGTAGATTTATGATATATCTACATTCACAGGACATCCTTGGCAAATGTATTAGAGAAAATAATGAGATATTTTGAGAATATCTGAAGATATCTTAAGAATATCCAAATTTTTGCCGTTTAGGAAGTCGCTCTCGAAGTGTAAATCTAAAGCTAATTTCAGGGTAACATATGCCTGCAACAATATTAGGTTTGGTAGTGTGAATGCTACCAGTACATAAAGTATCACTTCCCTTGAACTTTGGGTATGAAACATTATTTACTGTCAATTGTTTTCACAGTTTCGCGGTAAAACCAATAGACCATAGTTTTAAACCCCAAGTTCAAGCAACTAGCAATTAGCAATTAGCTGCAAAGAAATTGATATCAGCGTTTTTAATGTGGTAGCATGTTAAGCACGTGGGCTGTTCCAGAATAGGAATGATCTTGCCCTGTGCTCGATAGGTTTCGTAAGGGTGAGCTATACGTGTTTTCAGTTCTTCCTGGCGTTGAGACATATATGTGATCAGTAGGTACATAATTACCTTGGTAATTTCCTCTTAAAAAATTCTGGTGATTTTCAATAACATCGAACGGTTTAAACTGGTCAGCTGTAAAGAATCCGACATTCCCTATATTTACTTGAGCGTTCATTGGGGTATGAGTATCATGAACATGAGGAAATCTCAAAAGAACTATTCTGGTGACTATTGTATTAAAATGTCGGTTTCCTATAAATATGTCAGCGTTATAACGCACAGGGTATATATGGGCATCTAACACGTAGACGGCATAGTAAGGTGGGACAGGTTCCCTGAGACCACGTGCATTATAAGTACAGCGATCATGCATTGTCACCATCAGATATCCTTCAGGCAAATGTTGTACAGGTAAATTCTGTTGTAAAGCTAAATTTAGTGGTCCAGGTAAATTGGGTGGTCCAGGTAAATTGGGTGGTCCATGTAAATTAGGTTGTCCATTCATACCTAGTTTTGTAAAAAAAAAATAACGTTTACAGAGTTTTTTCCACAGGAACAACTTAAACTTCAAAAAAATTTAACAATTACTTGTCAGAAATAATAAACTGTATGTTTTCATGAAATGAAAAATGTTTGATTTAAACTAGTTTTTCGATGTCATTCGAAAGTCGGTAGTCAACTGACACCTTGTTTTTTAGTAACTCGAAATAACCCCATAATATGTAAAATCTTAAACGCTTTTCTTCTTAACTTTTAAAAGGATCTTTGAAAATTGTAGACAATTTGAGTCAATTTTGTCATTAATTTTGTAATGCTGGTAAATTAAAAAAATTTGAGTCTGTCTGTTTGTATTCTGTTGACACGATAACTTTCAGAAAATGGATCAGGCTGAATTGCTTTGGCACACTTTTTCAAAACTTAAAAGAAAAGGACAAGTTCGTTAGCTACAAATTATTTGTTAATTATTTTTGTGCAGGGTACAGTTTTTTTTATTCTTAAAGATTAATAATAAAAATAAAAAATTAAAGTTTGGAACGAACGATGCAATCTTGGCGAAAAATAATTAGACATAAGTTGCTCAATCAAGGAAAGGAGCTAAAAATTTGTTATCAATCACTTTTTAATGGGGCGATTAGTGTTTGTTTTGATCATAAAAAATTATATCAGCGATCAAAAAAATGTCAATTTGTTGAGAAACAACGCAAGGCAGGAAAAATAATAATAAACCAAACTTGTTTGCTAAAAAAATCTAATTTTGCTACTAATTAATTAATTAAGAAACCTAATTATGAATCGTAATTATGCACATTTGTTGAATTAATACATTTTTTAAGGTAATCAAGAATAAAACTTAGTGCAAAATAATGAAAAAATATCATTATATTATTAATAAATAAAAAAATTGCGCATTATTTCGCAAAGTGTAAATAAGCGGTGGCAGCCTCAGACTGAGGTACAGAAATAATAATATAAATTTTGATACATTAGAGTTAAACATAATGTACAAAAGTTCACACTTTGGACAAAATGGAGGCCAAATCACAAAATGCGTGATGAGAATATGTTCGTTAAAGCCAAAGGAGCTCTAACAAAAGAGAATTCACAATCGCCAAATTACAATTGTCGATGTTTGACCCTTAATTTAAACTCGCTTACCAATGCTAGAAGTTATTGCAAAATTATAAGACACATGTTTTACAAACCTTTCATGTTTGTTATAGTTTCCAAGAAAAATGACGAAATTCGTTTGTAAGAAAAAAGAATTCTCCTGACCAGAAAAGTTCCTTGGCAGGCATCAAGCTTACAAAACAACTTCGTTTTCACAAAGATGCAACATTAATAATTTTTTTAATTTGAGGACAGTTAAAATTAAGAAAAGGTTATTTTTCAAATTACTAAGAATTTTGTAAACCTTTCAAAAATTCAGCAAGTTTTGCAGTAAAGCAATGTTGTACCTATTTTAAATAAAATCTCTTATCTTTAAT
The DNA here is from genome assembly GCA_010014905.2 of Druon quercuslanigerum. Lineage (NCBI taxonomy): Eukaryota > Metazoa > Arthropoda > Insecta > Hymenoptera > Cynipidae > Druon > Druon quercuslanigerum. The sequence goes on along the minus strand of JAAAKG020156805.1, from coordinate 14,641 downwards.
ACATGTATTTCTTTTAGTTCAGATACAGACTTAAATTTTTTTAAATAAACTACTGCAAGCGCAATTATAATTTAAATATTTTGAATTTTTTCAAAATCACAGAATTGAATTTCCTGACCTGATACTTTAAGAATCAAACTTTGAGTTTTGGTTTTAATTGCTAAATTTTACTTTAATCTAAAAAAAAAAGAGTTTTTTTAATTTGAAAATAAATGAAAAATAAAATATAAATTAAAAATAAATGAAATGACTCAGAGGTTTTTAAATTAATTTGTATTTTACCTTTTCCGAACATTGTTTGCAACTTAGATGGATTTTACTTGTAGGCACAGTGAGATGAAAAATTTTTACTCAAAATCACTTTATTTATTTAATAATTATTTCTTGGCAGGTGTTTCACCTGAACACCTCAGAAGCCAGATAACTAGTCAAAAACAAGTTTCTTTATCACAGCAAAATTAATTTAAGATTGCAGGTAAGTCTGCTTCATTATGAAAAATTGTATGAAAGGGAATCAAAACATTAATAAAATTTCTAATTTAAAATTAGATTTCGGATTTCTTTTCATCTACAGTTTTCAATCCCCTGAATAAAAAATCCAGATTTACAACAGTTTTTGTACTTTGTTGTCGTCATTTTCGTCTTCGTCATTTGTTACTGGATAACTTTTAAAAGAAAGCTCGCATTAGATTTTGCTTTGTCATACTTTTGTATCATCTACAAAAAAAATCAAGGCTTAAACTGGATACGTTAGAAACTAAAAATTCTAACTGTAAGCTTATAAGTTAATATGTTTAAGAACGAATATGCCCTACTTATGAAAAATATTAATTTTCATAACACATTAAACTTACGTTTAAAATGCAGGAAGCCCGCTAAAACCAGAATATATATTTCAGCGAAAATCTTCATATCTTTTCGATGGATAAAATAATATGGAGAACAGAAACCGAAGTTCACAAGAAGTTTGGGATAGAACTGACAAGAAACTGACTTTTATGTATACTAAAAATTTTGCTTCTCATCCGAAAAATTCATTCCTTATTCTTTAGAATATTTAGAGTTGAACTAAGAATAATTCTGATGTCACTCTATAACATGTTTGTCTTTCCTTGAGCTATTACACATACGGGAAATGTTGGAATTTACTAGATGTTTTACGAATATACGTGAGTAGTAGTCTAGGTAATACATAAATTTATTTAATTGAGAATTACCACGATTGAGAATTTTTTTCAACAACAAACTTTAGAAAATAACAATTTTAACTGTAAGCTTTATTTATATATTATTTATCATAGATATTAATTTTAATAATACCTTACACTTATGTTTAAAATCTAGGAAGCCCGCAAAGGCTAGTAATTTTATTTATCTTCAATAAGCCAATTTTCACCGCTACACTGTTAACAATAATCTTAATTTTCCTATACGGAAGTTTGGCCTTTTTCCCACACTTTTGAATATTTGATAGAAGCACCGAAATTTTTTGTTGCTCACTTGTAGATTTTCCATTCACGTCGAGAATCTCGTACACTGGTATGGGAAAACTTCCAGTCATGTATGGAAGTTTGATGCGCGGCTGCCAAATGCGCAGCTGAGTGACGCGCGCATGTGCTGTAACCCAGGTAAATGAAGGAGAAGGAACCGAAGATAATACAAGCATGGCGCTTAGCGTCTAGTTAATAACAGTTTAATTACACACTTGTAAAATATTTTGGAGTTGTAGAAGTGAAACAGTTTAATATTGTGAGTGGAATAGTATACAGTGTAATTAGACATTTTTCATTATAATGTAACCTAAGTATAGTCTTAGATTATTTCTATAAAATGTTTCAAGATGACAAAGAAATAATATAATGTTAGCATTTATTTTAGTATCAGAAAAAGTACGATACCTATACAACTATTTTCCTACACCGATCTATGAAAAAATTTTAATCCGTGTCTGGGCTAATTGCTTCTAATATACGTATGAAAAAGTTAACATAGATTTTCATTAGTTTATTTGAATCCTTCGCCAAGATAAGGACAGAATTGGAAACTTTCACGAGAAACTATAACTTTCCTACCAAAGAGTTATTTCCTAGCTGGTAGATTACTTTTCATATTGCTTGGTTTTCAATTACATATTTGAATTTTTTACGAAAACTGTTAAGTATTTAACTAAAAACATGAATGCGAACCCGACAGTTGTTTTTTCACCGAATCTGATAAAATTTACAAATACATAATATTTTAAATAAAAACACGTGTCTTCAACAATGCTATTGAAGTTTTCACAAAAAGGTTCATTTTCATCTATATAGTTTAACGTCCTACCGAATTCTTAATTTTCAAGAAAAAAAAGACAAATTTACTTTAAATAAATTGAATATTAGGTTAAATTTCGAAAAAGCGCATAACACAAGATTTTTTTTAAACGTACTATACTTATATATTTTAGTGCGCGGATTACAAAGTTGACATTAAATATGAGAGCAAATTTTATTTTTTGGTGAAGACTGAGCACCATGAAAAACACAAAAATCATGGTTTTTTCGGTTTACTTTAGCCGACACGCAAAATTTCAGAAAGTACTTGTAAAGCAAGTTGTAGAGCTTATCAGGACACATACTTCTTATACAAATTGTTTTTTCGAGTCAGATATATTTTCCAAAAAAGTAAGTGGTTTTGTTCATCTGGTTAGTTGACGTCGCAGATTGGAACAAATTGGAAAAGGTATCGGGTGAGATCTTAAGATTTTTTTACTGATAAGAATCAATTTCGTTTTTTATTTCGATGCAGAGATGAAGGATGCATTTCAGCTTGTAATCTCAATCAAGGTTTCAAAAAATACCAAGTATCAGTAAGATGCAGTAAAGATCTTAAAAACGCTGTTTAAAAATTTAACGTTAGTATGTTGAGTTTAGCAATTAATTTTTTAAACGCTGAGATAGACAATTTACAAAAAAGCATAACCTAGCTTAAAGAAAGTATGAATATACCCCTTGTTAATAACAAATCTATAGTATCATTTGAATTATAAGAAAATAGATTATTTGAAGGTCGGATTTTATTCAATAATTATATTTCAGAGTCATAAAATAAGATCTAGGGGTGTTAAAACTAAATGGAATATCATCCCGTCAAATATTAAATAACCTAAACATGTGGATTACTACTTAAGTGAAGGTCATTGCCACTGTCTTCCTTTTTATAAATGAAAATTTTGTAGTTGCCCGTGTCGGAATCCAATCAGGGCTGTGGACAGGTCCTGGCCGGCTAGCCCTGGTTTAAGTCGGGCGCTAGTCGGGGAAATTTTTAACTTGGTTTGTCTTTTAAGACTTATCTGAAACAACACGATGAACTTGCTAAGTCAAATCAAATGAACCAATTCTGGCAAGAAAATTATAGTACAATTTTAATCCCTGATGATAGAATCTCGTAGCCATTTGGAAACCGCGTGGTGATTTAAGGCTAAGAAGGAAGAAGGAAAAACTGTTTAGACAACAGTATAATTTAATTAAAAATAATAATGATTCGCGCACTAAGTGGGGTTTTCAAACTAATTACGGGAATAAGGTTGATTTTAATTGGAAAGATTTGCCCAGAATTTGGGATTTAGACAAGACCACACTACAAATGTAACGCCTAACCCGACAAGAGCTTAACTTACCACAACTTGGCCGCAACTTCGCTTTATTTATTTATTTTTAGTCTCTGCCACATTCAACTAAAAAAGTGTTTTTTAAAATCCTAATCGCCATCTCAATCGTTAGATATAAAAATAACAATGATTGCTAAGTTACTTTTCACTTTATCGTAAGAATAAATTAATTTGAAATGATTTTAAAGTAAAAGAACAAATGTGTACTTCTTCAAGGGAGTGTAATATTAGAGATATTCTTAGTAATTTCTATTGTACACTGTCCTGAAAAACATAAGACAAAGTATATAGCAATTACAATCAGAATAATTAAAGAGTTTTTAACATGTTTTAAATAAATACCGAATTTCTATCTTATGATCTTAAGCAGATAATAAATCTTATTTCGAGCAAAACTTTAACCTATTTCTATAAAATTAATAAATAATCAAATTTAAAAAAAATTTCATACGATTAAATTGATTAATATTGCTAATTCTACTTTGTCCTGGCTGCTAGTGAAATGGCGATTACGTACGACGCTTGTCATTATCAAATTTTTCTGCAAAAGGAACAAAATATAAAATTTAATGCATATAGAACAAAATTGTAAGATGCCTTCGTCACAGTGACCAACAAAGCTTAATTGGTAATTTAAAATGTTCAAAGTAAAGTATTTTATAAATAACTCATGGAAAATATTTTGTTCTACTTCTTTTTTTTTAGAATTTAAAAAGCTGGTAGAAGAATCTGCGTAGGTTCGGTTATATGTATAATTAAAAAGTACTTAGGATTTTTTAACTTGCATTCGTTTTCGTTCACCATTCCACAAACCAACTTTAAAAAAAACCTAATTGCGATCTACTTATGTTCAATAGTTTCGATATGGAGCACGAATGAAAAGAGAATGAAACGGTACTGGCGCCCTTAGTTGTTTACGTTTCGATTTAGTTGATTTAGTGACAAGGTTATTGCGAGGCAACCCTATACACTATTGCTAAATCGAGAGTTAAACAAGAAAGTTTTTTTTTTACCAAACACAGTTAAAAACTAAGATACGGCTCCCTGATATGGTCCTTTCTAGAATTGACGCCGCAACGCAGGTGTGAGTAACAGAATTTGCGGGATCAACCTGTATGAATACAAAATAACGTTCCAGCAATTCACTCAGAGCGGAACGGTCTCGCGAATAAGCACGATGGCAAGCTCACGTCGAGCAGCATTGGGGCCCCGATTTTTGATGCCAACTGAAGCCGATGGGACTGATACTGCTGTCCCAACTAAGAACATGATAACTCGCATTTGCCATAATGATCATAGTCACCTGTTTCACACGAATTACTTTCACAGAGTTGACCCTTTTTTTGCAGTTTTTTTGTAGAATGTGACGTCAGGGCTATTTGAACGCCGAGGGCCCATGCTCGAGTCAGGTCAGTTCACTCTCACTCCCTTCTAACGCTTTCCCTGGTCCCTCGGATTTTCTTAAAATTTGAGAAGGATTTTTCAATCGACACAGATTATGAAATAAAGACAAGGCTCCTTTTTCTGTAACTCGATCGTCTATCGTACGGCTCGTTTCTCTCTGGAATGAACGGAGTATTAAAACGTAAACACCTAACTTAGCTATTAATTTTTTACCAAGAAATTTCACAGCATATTTTCTTTGTTTATTTCTCGTTTTTATTGCAGAATCTTGCAGTTTTATAGTTATCATACTCTTTTAGAATTTTTTTTTTCTTTAAAAAATAAATAAAATGACAAAAATGATTTACTGATATTCTTATTTTAGTCGTAAGTGAATGTAATTACATGTTCAAGAATTAATATTATTTAAATAGTATAAAAATGATTACACACTTTAAGTAACAAATATAAGATTGTACTTATTATGTCATATAAAAATAATTGAATTTGTTTATAATTTCAAAAAATGACACAAAGTGAATTCTATAACAATATATTTTTTCTACTTCTCAAACATTTTTCAGGTTTAATTAGAATAATGAGTTGGAATTCTGAGGCTACAATTTTTTTATTTGAAATAATTAAATCTGAACAAAAACTAAAAACAAACCTTGTGAGAGTTTTAAATTTAAAAATTTAATAATCGAAGTTCAGAAGCTTTTAATTTAAAAAATTTGTATGCAAATTCTTACTATTTTGCATGTATAAAATGGAAGGTACTGACACTTTTCAAATAATAATTTTAAATTAAATGCAGTTAAAATAAATTTCGAATTTTTAAATATTGTAAACTGTTCAGTTTAAAGATTCAGATTCTAAGGTCGACACCTTAGTAATTGAATGATTAATTTTATGCTGAACACTTTTCACATTATAAGTGGGATAAATTTGATTTCCAGAACTTCAAAATATCTTTGAAAAAAATGAAAATCCTGTAAAATTCAGAACAAATTCCTTAAAACCTTCCACAGTCTTTTTTGGTAATGTTCGAAGTCTTTTTAAATCTATTTAAATGTACTCTTAAAATAATTTTTCTAAATAAAAAAAAAAATAATTTTCAAGTCACGCAGAAATCTAAAAAAATGAAATTATTCTTTTGAAACCTTTCACAATTCCTGAAAAGCTTGAAAGTTTTTGTTCAAAGTATACAAAAATCTGAAAAAAAATTTCACACTATGTCGTGGCTATTTACATATAAATGTCAGTAAAAATAACCGGACATGATCGGTAAACAGACTGTGAATAAATTATATGATATCATTTCAATTGTTATATTAATTTTAAATATTTTCAAACCTTCTAAATATCTCTTCAAATTACTTTTTTTTACAAATAATAACGTTGCAGTGTTTATTTACTAAAACAACACAATTTTACTTACAACTAAAAATTCCTAAATTTTAAACGGTTTCAGAATCGTCTTTTCATGTTTAGAGTTAATCAAATGCAAAAGGTTCTTTCTCGTAAATTTTTTAATTCAAAGTGCTTCTGTTTTTAAAATTTTTTAATCTTTAAGGCATTTAAAAATTCTTTAAATTAAAAATGTGTGTTAAAAAATATACATCTAAAATAACAAATTTTTTAGGCTTAAGTTGTTTCCAATTTCGTATTGTAAACTGAATGATATTACAATTAGAACATAATTCTTCAACTAATTTTTTAAACAACTATTAAAATCAAATTAAGACGCATTTTTTATTTAAAGAATTTGTACAATTTACGGGCAAAAAATAAATTCACTGTCCTTTTCCGGTTTGTACCTGTCTCGAAAATTTTTCCATTTCCCGTTCCAGAAGACTGATAGAATATTATTCAATAATTTCAAAGATTTTATTTGTTTTTGATAAAAGATTAATGAATTTGAATTTTGTATTATTTAATTGCTACAAAGATTTACGAACAAATAGAATATAATTTAGGAAATGGATAAAAAAATAGTTGAGACAGCAGGATACTCTGATCACGTTATTTGGTCAAATCGAATCAACCTGTCTTTCACCCCGACAACAGCGCCATTTGGTACGCCAATTTATGCCACGAAGTAGTATCTCCAAGCTATTGGGACTATGCTCGTCAAAAAGAAAAGTAAATATTTATTAGGATTAAGCAGGTTCAAATGTTGGTTCATAAAAAATAATATGATATACATTCAAAAAACTTTCTCAAAAAACTATAGAAGCGTTATTAGTTGGGACAACTATTTAAATTTTTAGGACAACTATTTTATTTAGTAAATAATACTACTGCTATTTAGTTACTAGTGAGAATCATTTATGTTAGCTGCAGCACGAATAGTTGTCGTTACTATCTCATAAGGTAGACTAACTACTTCAGTTTGTCAAAACCACTATCCGGAGATAGTTAATCTTACTAATAGATTTAGTCACATCTACTAACGTGGGTATAACTATTTTCTTTTTGTTCGCTATCTTTGTATTTGCAAATACACTCTGTAGGTTAGGATTTTCAGTAAAACTTACCATGGAATAGATTTGATTTTACAATATACATTGCTTCAAATTCTTCGATTTATAATTTCCGAAGCATCAACTCTCCACGCTGAAAAAAAGATTAGTTGGGACAAGTAATACAATTGTTAGAACAACTTATTTAGTTAATAAATATTGGTTCGAGTAGTTGTTGTTACCATCTAATCAGGTAGGCTTACTACTTTGGTTTGTTACAAGGACTGTCTGTAGGTAGTATAACTTACTAATATAGTTAGTGATGTCTTCTATCTGTAGGCATAACTATTTTTTATTTGTTACAGGGATTCATTAAAATATCTGTCTTTACACAAATATTAATTAAGAAGATTCTAGTGGGCAAGCAGCAATATTTTTTTTAGGACATCTTATAGGGACGCTGATATCAGATCAGCTGAAAAAAACTTTTTAAGAAAATATGTACCTATTCCTACTAGGATCTTTCTAATTCCAGATGCACTTTGAAGGTTAAGATTTCCCAAAAAACTTTTGACTTATTAGATTTTACAATTTTTCATGAATACCTTCGAATGCTTTAAAATATTCTTCAAAGCCTACCTTTATCACACTTTCAATACTTTTATCATTTATATTTAAAAAAAAGCCATAATCCAACAAGACATCAAGTGAGCAGCAAGGTATGACGGCCACGTCTAAACGTTCTTCCTCGTCTTACCATAGGTATGTTGGTACCTTTTTCGCACTCTTAATCGTACCAACCGAGGTATCAAACTAAATGTGGGAAATGATTTGAAAATTGAAAAATGATAGTATTTTAATATAAGACAGCATGTTTCTCCCCAGAAACATACTCTGCAACTTTACTGTTTCGAATTTTAAAAATAAATTAAAAATCTTACAATATAATTATTTGTTTAAAACATTTTTCAAATTGTTCTAACCACTTAGTGTCATAGAAGAAGCCATAGAAAATTTGGCTTTTAAAATTGGAAACAGTAGAGTTGTACAGAATGTTTAGCTGGAAAAAATAAGCCATAATTTATTGAAATGCAATCATTTTTCAAAAATCGGTAAGAAGCGATGGTCATAAAAAATTCAAATATCAAACTAAATAATTACGCCACCTACTTTAATCTGCTAGAGAAATTAATTAGTAGTACAGACGACTAATTTTACTTAGTTGTTGTTACTAACTGAACAGTTGTTAGAACCAACTATTCATTTTTCTCAGTGCAGCACTTTTCATAATCCCATCATGTATACAAAAAGGAGACATCAAATGAACAGCTAGTTTTGACATCTATGTCTGAACGTTCCCTGTCATTTTATCGCAAATTAGTTGGCATCCTTTTCGCGTTCACAGTCATACCAACCAAGATAACAAATATAATAGTTACACCAACTACTTTTATTTGTTAGAGAAGTCAATTAAAGGTACAGATCACTATAGTCTCAGTAACTCTGACTAAGAAAATATTAATAACTGAAATTTGTTATGAGAATTACAAACGGTTTCCTAACATGACTATCTCATTAGTCGGCATTACCAACTGAATAGTTGTAAGATCCGAGGAATGCTTCACTTCATTTTTCTCAGTGTGTGTGAAATAATTTCCATCTACATTGACAGAACATCATTGCCATATAAATTAGAGACACAACGCAGATCTTTTGAGGATGTCTTGAAATATATTTGGAATATGTAATAGATATAAAAAATTTGCACCTTAAAATAACACTCTCTATACGTCTAAGGTACCATGCTAAGCACATGAGCTGTTCCACAATGCGTATGATCTTCCCCTGTGCACAACAGGCGTCGTAAGGGTGAGCTATAAGCCTTGTGAGGTCCTCCTGGCGTTGCTACGTATATGTGATCTGTAGGTGGATAATTGCCTGGAGAATCTTCGCGTGCGTAATGATGGTGATGTGCATTCACATCGTACGGTTGAAACTCGTCAGCGGAATAAAATTCGCCGTTTTCTAAATGTACATGAGCCTCCTTTGGAATATGATTGTCACGATCGTGTTGGAACATTCCAAGGTGTAGTAAGGTGACAGCTGTAGTAAAATGTCGATTTTCTATATAAATATCAACGTTACTTATCGCAGGGAATATATGGTGATCTAAAATATAGGTGGGTATGTCCGGTGGGTCGCGTGGCCAAAGACGACGTGCAATTAAAATACACCGATCTTTCATTGTCACCATCACGAATCCTTCAGGCAAATTGTGTCCGGGTAAATAGGGTGGTCCAGATGAAATGGGATCTCCAGGTAAAGTAAATTCTCCAGGCAAATGGTGTTGTCTAAGTATATTTGGTTGTCCATATGCATCTAATTTTGTGAGAAAAGATTAACATTTATAAAGTTATTCTAAACTAGCAACTTAATCTTTTAAAAACATTGAAAAACACTGGTCGAAAGAAAAGAAACTCTACGTATTCATTGAATTAAAAAAGTTTTATGAAAGAAGATTTTCGATTTTATTTCAAAATCTAAAGTCGACGGGCACCTTTTTTCATATCTTTAGAACAATTTAAGTCAATTATATTAGCAATTTAGCAATAGAGGAAAATTTTAAAAATCTGAGGACACTATTTTGTTTTACGTATACATGATTATTCAAATTGTCAAGAGAGATTGTTTAGAGATATCATTCAAAATATCTAAGCTGAAAATGTAAACTTCCTTTCGATTTTTTTACATTCTCTAACAAATTTCTTTTTTAATTTTTTTTAAGAAGTCAATGTAGCACAATTTGTATGACTTGTAAAGTTAAACAATTTATCGCATATAAAAGCACAACATGAAAAAAGCCAAGAAAAGAAAAACGGCGCTTTTTGAAGTCCATATAAGATTAAAAGTTCCATTTAGGGTTTGAACTATGAAAGATAAGAAAAAAAATAATTTTACAAAAATTGTCTATGCAAAAAGGATGTACAAATACATTATTAATTATTTATTTAAAAGAATCCTTAAAATTTTTTTTATTCGTAAAAATTAATATTGAAAATAAAATATTGTATGTTCGAACCAATAGCCCAAGCTGCGACTGAAAGAAGTGGACAATAGCTATCCACACAAAAAAGAGCTACAAATTTTCTATCAAGAATTTTTTAATAGGTCGCGTAGTTCTTGTTTTAATCGTAAAAGATAATATCAAAAATAAAAAAAATAAATATTTGGAAAAATAGCACAAGGCACAAAAAACATTATTTAAAAGAAGTTGTTCAATCAAGAAATATCTAAAAATTTAGAAAAGATTTTAAAAAATTGTAAACATTTTTTTAATTTCAAAAAAGAAATCAAATAGATTTTATAATAAATAATAAATAAAGTTTAAAATTTATTTAGCTTAAAATTTCATACAGAAGTTTACAAAAAAGTTAGAAATAAAAAAATTTTATACAAAATATAGATTTTTGATGATTTTGAAAAGATGTTGAAGCTTTTTGAAAATCTGCAAGGGTTTCAAGAGAAATTAATTTCTTCAGATTACTAGGAAAACATAAAATGATTTTTCATCGGATTTTATCAGAATATTTTAATTTTTTATTAAAGAATGACCTGAAAAATTTAAAATTCTGAGAATAATATTTTTTATTTATTCTTTTTTTTATTCCATTCGTAAGCTTACACATTTTTGTAAATATGTCATGATTTTAAAGGCGATTTCGCCTCTCTTTATTGTTATGTTGTTTTTGTCTAATAAAGAATACCAATTAGGAATAATAAAATTTTTTTTTCTAGAAAGTATAAACTATTTATTGAGAAATAAGTTGTAAATTTTATGAAACAAAACAATTGTTTGAAAATATTATGGGGCTTACAGCGAAATTAAAAAACTAAAAAATTTGTTATCACTAAAAATATTGATAACGGATGATGGGAAATGATCTTGAACTACAAAATAAATATTCTTCTTAGTTCAACGATTCCTGTAGCACTTTAAAAAGTTTTTTTTATTCAAAAAATTTAATGGAATCAAAAGTTATCCTTCAAAGAAATAATTTTTTGTTGGAATGAAAATTTTTAAATGCTAAATGTATTTTTGTTTGATTATTTTTTAAATTTTAAATAAAATAAATTTAGATAATATTTTTAGATGCAAAAGATAAATATATAAAAAAGATTTTTACCACAAGAGCAATAATTTAAAAAAAAAACTACTATGCACATTTAAACAAAAAGCTTGAATGGATGAATTAAAACAAAAAATTATTGTTTCTTTAAATTTAAAATATAATTTATAAAAATATATTAAGCATTGTAAGGAATGAATTTGACAAAAATATTCAATAACTGTATTTTTATTAAATCATGTTAACAAAAATACAATTTTTTCTTATTATTTAAAATTAAGAATCTTCTGTTGCCGGGAACTTGACAGTTTTGGATATTTTATAATTCGGTAATTTTTAGTTGCGAATTTCATTTGTCGGTAATTTTCACATACGAAATTTTTAAATTCCAGGAATTTTATAATTTCCGAAATTCTGTGTTTCAAATATTTTCCTTTTCGGCAATTTTAAAGTCTCGCATTTTCATTTTTCGGGATTTTTCAGTCGTTCAATAAAATTAGTAATTATTCAATTAAATGAATAAAACTACTGTAAAAGAAAATATTTGGAATATATTAATTCCCTAAATAAATTTGCGGATACAAGAAAATATTTAAATTATGAAATTTAAGTTAGTTCTGGTGCCAAAAGTTATATATCTCAAAAAAATATTTTTTTTATGATTCGAAGAATCAAAATTATATAACTGATGTTATTCCAAATCAACAACTTAATTTTTTTTTTATGCAAAATGTTAAAATTCACAAAACTAAACATTAATTTTAATAATTTTTTTTGCAGTTGATTTTTTTTTATCATTGCTTCTTAGTAATTTTTGAAAAATGATAGTATTTTAATATACGACGGCCTGTTTTTTCCGAGAAACAAACTCTATAACTTTACTTTTTCCAATTTTAAAAATAAATTAATTATCTTAAAATATAATTATTGGCTTAAAACATTTTTTTAATTGTTTAATTGTTTAATTTTTCAAAAATCGGTGACAAGCGATGGTCAGAAAAAATTAAACTGCGAAAAAGCGTTTACATGTAATGTATATTTTTGTGAATTTTAACGTTTTTCATAAAAAATCATGTTTTTTATTTTGAATAACATCAGTTATAATATTTTTATGATATTTATCTCAGTTTCGAAGGCATGAAATTTTTAATTTTAATTTTCGTGTCCCCCAAAACACCTTAATCTACACGGGTTTTAATCGATCAGGGTTGATAAGAACTCAGTTGCACGAAGGTATGCATCTAATATAAGCAAATTTAAAATGTCTACTTTAAATGATGAGTTAAGAGACATTTGCATCTCCGTACACAAACTAAAATGTAAATTCGTCAAGTTGCGCGTAACCACAGAAAAAAGTCTCACACGTGATAAGTATGAACCTTTTTTTGAGTTTGAATCAAGAAAAGCTAAAACAATTTTCGAATCACATAAAAAAATTTGTAAATCCAAATATGATAGTCTTATGAAAAAAAGCAAAAATTATTCTAATAATTATCCGATAGAATTTACAAATTTTGAATCCAATATTACCGATACTAATCTTACTTGCAACATTCCTACTGGGGAGAGAAACAAATTTGCTAACTTAACCAGTACAAAAATTCCTGAATTTGTAGGGAGAACCGCCGGTCTGGAACAAAAGTTCGGTTTGCCAATTCCCATTTACAAGTTACCGATAAAACATTTTATTGCTGATTTTAAATTCAACATAAAAAACATCCAAGCAACAGACTGGAATGAAGCCAGATTCAAATTCGTCAATTGCATCAGTAATTTCGCCCAAAAACCAAATTTGAACAAAACTCCCATGAATGAATTTCAAAAACAAGTAAATGCGGACCCCAAACAGACTAAAACATTTCTAAAAAATAATCCTAATATTTAAATTAGTAAATCTGACTAAGGTGACATTTCAGTAGCTATGAATAAAGATGAGTATAAGGCAGATTTAACATCCATGTTGTCAGGCACAAAAATTTATAAACATTTATCTAAAGACCCCACACACGAAATTCCAACTAAAGTCAATGATCTGCTAAAATATTGGAACAAACAAGGTTATATGAACAAATTGACAGCTGCCTCCTTAAATGCCAATAATTCCAATCCTTCCCGATGTTATGGGCAAAGAAAAATTCACAAAGACCCCAAAAAGCTCAGACTGATCGTTTCATTTATAGGCAGTCCAACTTACAACCTCGCTTCTTATTACAAGTCCATAATTTCTGCAAATATAATTCCTCCAATATCAAGAGTAAAAAACAGTTATGAATTCACAAATAAACATAAAAACGTCACAATCATACCAGGGTATAAATTATTTTTACTTGACGCCGTATCATTATTCACGAATGTTCCAATTGGTCTCGCGATTATTGCTATAAAAGAGAGATGGCCTCAGATACAAGATAATGGTAAAATGCCAATGACACAGTTTCTTAAAGGATTACGAACTTGCGCAAGTAATTCCTCTCTTAATTTTAAAGGAGTATCCTACAAACCAAAATCCGGCTTTTTAATGGGCTCTCCACTCTCTCCCATTTTATCAGATATTGTTATGGAAGATTTAGAAAAAAGCTGCTTAGCTTCCCTTAAAATACGGATGCCGTTCTACTTCCGGTACGTAGACGATATTATTGCTGCCGCTCCTACTGATCAAATTCAAACAATTCTAAACACATTTAACAACTACAATCATAATTTAAAATTCACTCTTGAGGAAGAATCAGCCAATGGAATTAGCTTTCTAGACGTCCTGATAAAAAGGGAAGATGATCACTTAAAGGCAGACTGGTATCAAAAACCAATTGCTTCAGGTCAATGCCTAAATTACTTTTCACACCATCCACATCAATGTAAAGTTAACGTCATAAATGCAGATTGCATAACATACAGCAACAAATTCTTAACGATGCGCCCTCCCAAATCACAGCCGTAGAACACGACATTAGAGTCACTCAACAAAATCGCTACTTTTCATTACCCTATGTACATGGACTATCTGAAAAAATATCTAG
>JAAAKG020156804.1:0-57306 GCA_010014905.2 Druon quercuslanigerum | reverse complement strand
TATTAAAAAATGACTGGGCTAGACTTTTTTGCTATGTTTTGCTTTTTAATGTGATATGCAACACTCTCTTGAAATCAACCCTTATTTTCAAAAACCAAACCCTCTGTGCCACGTAGACGTACTTTGTCAAAAAATAATCTTTTTCATAATTTTGCACCGTTAATAGAGTCTCTGATTTTTTGGCTCCTCGAAAATACCCACTTCGATTTTTTGGCTTCAACCCTTAACGGTAAAAAGCAACCCCTCTGTAACACGTAAACATAGTACTTTAAAAAAAAATCTTTTCGAGAAATCCACAGTGTCAATAGAGTCTCTGATTTTTGGGCTTATCGAAAATACCAACTCCGATTTTTTGGCTTCAACCCTTAACGTTAAAAAGCAACCCCTTTGTAACACGTAGGCATAGCACTTTAAACAAAATCTTTTTGAGAATTCCACAGTGTCAATAGAATCTCTGATTTTTGGGCTTATCAAAAATACCAACTCCGATTTTTTGGCTTCAACCCTTAACGACAAAAAGCAACCTCTCTGCACCACATAGGCATTACTTTGTCAAAAAATAATCTTTTCCAGAATTCTAAACTATCAATAGAGTCTCTGATTTTTGGGTTCTTCGAAAATACCAACTTTGAATTTTTGGCTTTAACCCTTATCATTAAAAGGCAACCCTTATGTACCAAGTAGGCATAGCACTGTCAAAAAATAATCTTTTTGAGAATTTCACAGTGCCAATAGTGTCCCTGATTTTTCGGCTCATCGACAATACCCACTCAGACTTTTTGGCTTCAACCCTTAATGATAAAAAGCAACCCCTCTGTACCACGTAGAAATTACTTTGTCAACAAATAATCTTTTCCAGAACCCTACACTATCAATAGAGTCTCTGATTATCGGGCATCTCGAAAATACTTACTGTGATTTTTGGGCTTTATCCCTTAGCGCTAAAAATCAACCACTGTGTACCAAGTAGACAAGACATTTTTAAAAAATAATATTTTTTAGTATTTTTCACTGCCAATAGAGTCTCTGACTTTTGGGCTCCTCGAAAATACCAACTTTGAATTTTTGGCTTTAACCCTTATCGTTAAAAGGCAACTCTTATGTACAACAAAGACATTACCTTGTCAAAAAATAGTCTTTTCCAGAAGTGATAAAATGAAGTTATATTTAATACGTATAAATCATGTATTCTGAATTAACTTCTAAAAGCAAAAAAATATTGTTAATAATTTAAATATTACCAGTTTTTAAAATAAATTAAAACTCGCTGGAAACGGACATCGTGTCTATGTGGTACATAAGGGTTGCTTTTTAACGTTAAGGGTTGAAGACAAAAAATCGAAGTGGGTATTTTTGAGGAGCCAAAAAATCAGACTCTATTAACGGTGCAAAATTCTGAAAAAGATTATTTTTTGACAAAGTAACGTCTACGTGGCAGAGAGGGGTTGCTTTTTATCATTAAGGGTTGAAGTCAATAAATCGGAGTGGGTATTTTCGAGGAGCCCCAAAAACAGAGATTTTATTGACAGTGCAAAATTCTGAAAAAGATTATTTTTTGACAAAGTAATGTCTATGTGGTGCAGAGGGGTTGGTTTTTGAAAATAAGGGTTGATTTCAGGAGAGTGTTGAATATCACATTAAAAAGCAAAAAAATAGCAAAAAATCTAACCCAGTCATTTTTTTAATACTTTTCCTAAATAATTATTTTTATTACAAGGGTTGAGTTTTTTAAATAAGGGTTAATTTTACAAACCCGATTCATGGCACATTGTAAAACAAAAAAATAGCAAAAAAATCTAGCCTAGTTATTTTACTAAATTTGATGATTTTTGTAGATGGCACCGCTGAGTTGACGGCAAGCTAACGGTGCCTTGTTTTCTCGAAAACTAATAGAGCAAAAAAATTTTTTTTGTGTGAAAATAATAGCAAAAAAATATGCATTATATGGCATGTTGTTTTTCGTTAGTGGCGCCGCTGAGTTGTCTCACCTATAACTTTCTTACTCTTTAATCAAATGTGTCAACATTCTAGATCAATAAGTTCGCCTCACGGCAAAGAATCTTTTTTACTATAAAAACCCGATTTTAAAAATAATATAAAGTGTTAAAAAAGTGTATGGAATATTTTTAGAAATGCTTTAATTAGTTTCAGGATACTATTCGTGAAAATAAGCCTTCTAAATTTTATTAATTCATCTGCAACCGTCTTCAAGTTATCGTGTTCATAAAAAGCTGTGACATTACCCACACACTTTCAAATATTCGCATTTTTAAATTGAGAAAAGTTTAATCAAAAGAATTTGAACATTTTCAAAGTTGTTCCCATTACAAGGCTCAAGCGTGGTGTACTAGTCTTCGTAGTCTTTCCTATTAATATTTTCAATTAGTCATTTCTATTTCTTTTGCAGAGTTAGGATATTCGCATGCACCTGCCGATCATTCACATACTTCTAGCAGTTCTGCTGAACCTGTCACACATAATCCATTAGCTAGACCTGTCATACAAAGAAGAACCTTTTTTCATCAACATCAGCGTGTGAGGTTTCCTGCAGATCTTTATACGCAAAACCGAACTCTTCATTTTGTCTCTATAACCGACGATTTTGGTTTGATTCAAATCCCATCAACTGGATTCTACATCAACGTAATTGATCGGGAAATGTATGTGCGAGGAATATTTGATGAACCGAACGAAGACGCTCGGGTTAAAGTAAAAGTCAATAACATATTGATTATGTTTTTATTGAGTGCCGAAGAGAAACTTGCACATGATATAAACTTTCATATTCATCCAGTTCAACATGCAGATAATAATCATTAAATACTAAATTTAAAAAATTAAAGCAATGTCGTTTTGTCAACATCTATTTTTTATCGTATCTGATGTAAGAAATATTTGTTACATTGTATTTCGCTTGTATGGGGTACAATAGTGTGAGTAATGTAAAATTTAATCGAAATTTTTATAATTATAAATAATAAGAAGGGTCTAAGTGCCCAATTTCGGAAATGCGTTTTATCGACTTAAACTAATTGATTTTACGCAACTTATCAAAATCTATGTTTCGTATTTCTGAAAAAGTTTTTTTAAATTTAAAAATTAAAAAGTTATAGACTCTTTGTGTGTTAATATTTTGGTGTTTCGCGACGCATGCCCAATCTTTTTTTTTAATATTGAAAAATATTAATCCAAGATTATATACTTTATTATATACTTGGACGTACATCATCTAAACAAATGTACATTTCTAAATCTAACTTACAATTAGAACTTTTGAACCAGGATAAGAAAAGAAAATGAAGAATGCAGAATGCAAACAGAAAATAATAAAAGGGCTACACACGCTGGAAAAACTAATGGCAATAGAAAGAAAAGAAAAATCCTTGTAGTATATAATAATTATCTTCAAAATTTTCCCAAAATCAGTATTCCAATTTTTTTTGACACTTAAGAAAATGCATATTTCTTTTTTTTGTTCCCTATCAAAATTGCTCTAGTTGGACTTAAAAAACTAAACTTTTGAGTATGAGATTAATGTGAAGTAAATAACCCGAGAAAGAACCTCGACTATTGTGACATTTCTTTCCGGATTTAATTTTCAAGTTTTCGTTAAAAAGGTCTTACATTTAAAATAAAAGTATTTTTGGTTGCAATATCGACTAGTACATTTTTCGTTGAGAATCCATCTTTTTTTGTTGAAAATTCAGCTATCCAGCTGAAAGATAATTTTTTTTACGTTAAAAATTCATTGTGTCAGTTGAAAATATTAAAAAAAAATAAAATTTAACTATTTTGTAAAAAGTTATTTATTTTCTTAGTTGAAAATTCTTTTTTTGTGATAGAATATTAACCTTCTTGTTACATTCATCTCTTGGAAACGTTTTAAATTCACTGCTTTGATGTTAGTTTAAGAATGTAATATTTCGTTAAAAATTAACTTTATTTGTTTTAGGGGAAAATTTAACTAATTTGTTGAATATTTGTCTTTTTTGGTAGAAAACTAATCTCTTTAGGTAAAATTTCATGTTTTTAAATAAAAATTGATTTCTTTGGGTAAAAGTTTTACTGTTTTATTAAAAAAATTTTTTTAACTGAAAATTTAACTCTTCTATTTTTGGTTCAATTTTTTTCTTATATTTTTGTATGAAGATTCATAGCGGATAATCCGAATTTGTCCATATTTTGTTATGGGATTACGTGATTCCCATAACAATTAAAAAAAATTAAACAAACACTGAATCATATCAATCCCATTAAATGTGGGAAAAATGTTTCATTTTGGTGAATTTTTTCAAAAATTGTAAAAATTTTAGATAAAAAATAGTAGATATTTTATAAGAGAAATTTCAGAGTTTTTGAATTTTTAACATTTCACGGTTAAATTAATTTATAAAATAATATAATAGTTAATAGCTAGGAGCAGTATTTGCTAAAAATATTTCATTTTATTATTCATTATTTCGTTACATTAATTTCATTAATATTATTTTCAATAATAATTATTTTACCTAATAGTATTGAAATTGAAAAATAAATTAAATTGAAAAAGAAGAGAAAATTATATTTAATAATTCCCAGGATTTGGAAATGTAAAAGTAGTAATACTAGTACAGTAATATAGTGTCCTGCCAATTCTTTTTATATTAATTTTCTCTAAAATACATTTCTAGTTGAAAAATATAATTTTGTGAGACTCCCTATGTTTCTTAGGTACATTTATAATGCATGAATTTACTAATTTTTTTTTAAATAATATCAAGAAGAAATTGTAAATTTTATTTTTTATAATTATTGTAAATTTTAGATTTCAATAGGAAAATAGAAAAATACTTTTGTCACGAAATACGGTTATCTTCAATTTTTTGTTTTATTTTTTATTTTTTAAGAAAAAATGTATTTACTTTATTAAAATTACGTATGGAATTGATGCGATCTGTATAGTGTGGTTATTATCAACGATTATTATAAAAATTTCACTTTTTTAAGCATATAATATTTTTATTTGGCGCATGTTTAAATTAAAGAATAATACTTTTACTGAAAAAATTCACAGTCTTTGCAATTCTTATGATAAGAATAAGCAACTTAAAAGAGATTTTCTTGAAAGATTTAATAAAATATTTCGCGTTTTACTCATCGCCAAGTCGTGTATATTGTTTCCAAATTTTTGTTTTATTTTATAAAATCAAGACTACTCGATATTCATTATATCTGGACCAAGGGCATGATTAAATATTACCTGATTCCTGAGTAATCATAAAAAATATTTACTCGTGGAATTGAAATTTCTGCGAAGCTAAATGTACGAGCCTTGTCGCGTGCATTCATTTTTTATCATAATAATTCTTTTTTTTTAAATGAAGATCAAATTTTTTTTTTAATTTTGACCTATAGACGACAAAGTATTTTTTTGTATTGATATTAAAAGGATCACCAATCGCAGAAGTCCATGACACTCCTAAAAATTCAAAATTTTGGCAGAAAACCATTTTTTTAACGCTTATTAAATTGAAATAATCTCGCCAAGATTTCCTTCTCAAAATTTCTGTCCTTTTCTCAAATTAATATAATAAGGATGTTAGTACAGAACTAGATAAGCGACAACATCGGAATTATGCAGAATCACAAAAAACGTTTTATTAATTCAACATAACAATTTCATGGTAAGACAGAAGTCCACTTTTGAGCTCACGCGTTAATGATTTTAGCCAATAAATTGATTATAAGAATTTAGCCAGTATCAAGGAAATGAGTATAAAAATCAGTCGCGGCAGCGAATTGCAATAAAAAATTAAATCGAAAGTTTTATTAGAAATTAAAACTTGCTCCAGAGATAATGAGCTTTCGAATCTTTAAAATTCTTTCAAAAATTAAAACTTATCCCGAGATATAGGGACGCTCAATAAAAATAATAAAGGTTGGATACTATTTATTATTGTGACAGTTGATTTTTCGGTAAAAGGCCTATACTCGTTTATTTTTCAGTAAACAATAATGATTTTAGAAATATCTATTCTGAAAGTAATAAAAAAATTAATAATATGCTTAAATTTTAAGCTAAAATTCAAACCAATCAAAATTATTTTTAAATACAATAAACCATTTTGAGGAAAATTTTGATTATCTAGTTCTGTAGTGCGGGAAGACGAAATTTTTTGTATCGCAGATGTTTTTAGTAAGATTTTATTTTAGAAAAAAACGTTTTAAACAACAAAAAATTATGTTTACATTTTTGAAATTACATTATATAATTTAACGACGAAATCAGTATAAAAAACGCACATAAACACGAAAAATACAGGACATGCTATGTTATTTCGTGAAGAAATGTGGCTAAATGAGGACCACCTTTTTTGTTGATTGTTTTTTCAAGTGTAAAGATTTTGTTAAATAAAATATTATTTTGCCCATATGACCAAATTAATTTTTTTAAACCATATAACTACATATTTTTAGTTTTGAAATCCGGAAGCTTGAACATAGTTGTTGAGAAATAATGCGGCAAACAGTTCATTATTTTTAAAAGCAAAAAATGTTTAAAGATGCGGAAAAACACATTGATAAAATACAAATATCTGAGTAAAACAGTTTCCGCATCTCCAGATAATATTATATATAATATATATTATATAATATAATATATAATATAATATTCAGAAATGTATTTCGATATCATCCTTTTCTTAAGCTTGGATGTTTTTCTTGCTGTTTTTGGTAAGTATACTCATGTAATATCCTATAATACCATATCTATTATTTTGAATATGTTCCTCGCCACATATAACTGATTTCGACACCTCTCACCAAGCAAAATTTAAAGAATAAATACTTTTGACATGCTTCTTAATTAGTGCAATGTAATCATGGAAATTCTGAAAATCATAAAATTTTTAGGTGCCTGCCAAAGTTTGACAAAAATTCTTGCAAATTATGCTAATGGCATTTTTATTACGATGGCCATAAAAAAGTTATATGCTTATCGACATTTTAAACTTTTTTGAAAAAATAGAAAAAAAATACCTGATAGATTCAGAAATTTAAATTAATATATTTAGTAGATATCGAATATATTTCGAAAATATTCCATTAAACTTTTTTGATTAGACCAAAATTCAAAAAGTTAGATTCATTTTAAAATTATGAAGTTTTTACTTTAAATTGAAAACTAAATTTAAAAAATCTGGATAAGTAATAATCAAGTACACTACTTATAAATAAAGGAACATGCGCTTAAATTACTAAACAGCGTGAAAAATGCACCCAGCCAACGAAAATTTCAAAAAAAGTCAAAAAGAATTCTATTGTTTAATAAAAAGTCAGGGATTTAAAACAAAAAGAATTTCAAAAGGTCTTTGAATAATAGTAGTCAGGGATAATAGAAAATTAGTCAGCGAAAAGTTAGAGAATTTTTAAAATGAAGATTTGCGGTAACCATAATATAATATTCTTGTTAGTAATTTTATTGCCTTGTATTTGTTTATTATCTTTGTAATTGCTTTCTCCTAAAAATTACCTTTTTAGTGATAAATTTTGTTACTTGTTTGGAAATTCAACAATTTTTCGAAAAATGCCATCCTATTTTATCCACAATTAACCTTTTTGGGTTGAAAACTCAACTATTCTAGTAGGAAATTTACTTTTTATGAAACGTTCACATTTTTATACTGAAAAATCACCTGAAATCTTTTTTAAGAAGAAAATTCAAATTTTTTTGAAAATTCGTCCTTTTCGGTTGAAAATTCAATTATTTAGTTTGAAATGTACTTTTTTTTTAAACTTATAGTTTGATCTTGAAAATTTAATCTGAATTTTTTTTGGAAGAAAACTATTTTTTTTGTTGAAATTTGTCTTTTTGATTAAAAATTCGTTTGCTTTACTAGAAATTTGTGATTTCTTGGATGAAAATGCAACTGTTTGATTCAAAAAAAATCTTTTTTGCTTGAGGATTCAATTATTTTGTTGGAAAATTTTGGTCGAACCACTTTTTTTGACGAAGGTTCCTATTTTTAGTTAAAAATTCATCTCTTGGTTTGAAAGTTGATTTATTCGGTTGGAAACTGATACTTTTTAATTGAAGCTGCAAAGGTAAAAGTTGATGTACTTTTTGAAAATTAATTTTTTTTAATGAAGGTCATTAAAAAAAATTAATTTTTAACGATAAATGTATTATTTGACACATAATACTTGAATTTCCAACTAAAAATTGTGTAGTTAATTTTTCAGCTGCAAAAATCAACTTAAAAGAAAAAGAAACGATTTTTCACCAAAATATTTAAATTTTTAACGAAAGAAATCCATTTTTGACAAAAAAATTAATTTGTTACAAAAGTCTTTACATGCAACCAATGGTTGAAGTTTCAACCAAAAAGATGGATTTTTAATAAAAAAAGAATAATTTTTTGCCAAAAAAGAAAAATTTTAAACAATATATAAACATGAATTTTGAACAAAATAGTATAATTTTTCAGGAGATGAATTTTGTACTAAAAACATGATTGCAAAATTTTTAATAAAACAGAATTACCTTTTAACCAAAAATATTTGGATTTTTTTATTGAGTTCTATTAATTTAGTTAATGTTTAAGCAATAAAAAACAGAAAAAGGGAAAGTTTCTTTAAAACAGGGGAAAAAGATTAATTATTTCTGACAGGGAAAAAATTCTCTAAAAGCAATGAAAAAATATTAAAAATAAGCATGGACGCCAAGAAAAACGTTTGAACTTATTATGAAAACTTTTAATTTTTCTAAAGAAAATATTCGTACTTACTCATTACATTGATTTATTTGATGAAATATCATTATTTAGTAATTGCCTATTGAACAAATACTAATTTTGTGAAAATATGTGAATTTATTTAAAGCTGTAAATACTAACTTTAAAAAATGCTATAGAAATGAGAAACATGAGAAATCGGCAAGCAAAAAAAAGAACAGACTACTTAACATATTTAATTGGTTCAAAACACTGTGATTACAATTTCTTAAAGCTTAAAGATAGGTTAATTTTATTTTAAAATAATAAAATGAAACTCAACATTTTTTACAATTTGTTTTTGAAGACGGTTCTCAAAGCACTTCCTCTTTTTTATTTCCTGATATTAAAAGCGTAAGCAATATTACAAATCTTAGAATAACACACTCTTTAATAAAAAAAAGATATAAAATTTTTCAAACAAGTTGAATAAATTAATAAATCATTATATCTGACATATATAAATAAAATATATCACACCTATTACTATTTATTTTCCCGGTCGATTAACGTGAATTTGGACCATTATGTTTAACCAAATAAGAGATATTTTTTAGAAATAAAGAGCATTTCACATCTAAAAGGTGTAAAGAGCGATATTATGAATAATTTATTTTTGTACTTTTTTTAAACAAATGTAAAAAAGTAAATTTTTTAGGAAAATATTTCCGTTTAGCTTTAACCTTCAGATATATTTAAAATCAACTCGAATTACAATTTGAGCATACAAATAAGGCGAAGAATATGTTATAAATAATAATTTAAGATAAATAATGTAAAATTTTCGTCCCTCTTTCTTGGGAAAATATGTTTTGTATTTTAAATGTAAATATTAAAATATCATAGTAGTTTTACATATCTACAGAATATTGTCAATAATTAACATTTATATTCGTTATAAAATAAACAATTTTAATTGCAAAAAGACAATATTTATCCTTTTTACGGAAAAATCGTTGTGTCTAATGTGTATAGAACTTGATTTTTAGACATGATAAACTTAAAAAAATTTAGGTCAACAGTTACGAATTAAGGTTAACAAATAGAAAAATGGTCGTTTTTTTTTTGTTAGAAAAAAAAACAAATTATTTCTATCTTATTTTTCCAGAAATAGCTTATCAGACTTAAAAGAATCCCGAAAATTCTGCATTCGAGTTATCTCTGTTAGTGAACTTGAATTATGTATGATTTTTTTTAGTTTAAACAATATTTTACAAGAAAATAAGTTAGATAATCTATAACGATACATATGTTATTCAAAATTCATCTGTTTTAGTAGAAGCTTCATATTTCTGGATAAAAATGCAACTGATTAAAAATGAATCTATTTTGCTTTAGGATTCAAGAATTTTGTTTGACAGTTTTGGATGAACCACTTTTTTGAGAAATGTTTTTTTTTGTTGAACTTTTTTACAAATGCGACTGGAATGCGTATATTTTAAAGTAGTTAAAATTACAAGGACATCATAAAATTACTTCCCCGAGTGTGATATACTCGTACGTATTTATTTTGTTCATTTCAACATGCCACAAAAACTAGCTACTACTTATTGATGCAAATATTTATTTCTTCACATTTATTCGTAAATTACTGGTGCCCTCACAATTTGATAAACTAATTGGGCGAGATGAAAAATTAAAACGGTTTATTAACTTTTGTATTCGTTTAAACACATTATTTATTGTTTAAATGTAACTTTTCACTAGAATGTGTAACAAATTTTAGTTTTTGTAAATTTGCCAAACACCCACGATGAAAATTATTAATGAACTATTCGGGACCAGGATAGACTGTTCTGACAAGGACCGTTAGGTACAATTCAGGTATGTCTGATATCTTTATCATTTATCCATTATTGTTTATTTAAAGTATATTTGCTTAAACATATTTTAAACAAAATACAAAAAATTTGCACCTTCTATGAGGAACATGAACTGCTTGATTTAAATCAAATATAACCACAACTAATATTATTTTTTATTAGTTATTTAGTTTTTCATTGATAAAATGTACATTTTGACTAAATAAATGCAGAAAAAACAGTTTTTTCGAATTTCTAAAAACATTTCATTATCTTCTATTATTTTGAAACTATTTATCACTTATTCCTAATTTTGTAAACAATTTTTATATGCTCAAGCGATTTTTTTTTTCTGAAAAAATATCAAAAACTTACCCCTCTAAGTAACTGAAACTAATTTATTGAAATTAAAAATCAACATGAAACATTAACTAATTAGTAGAAATGGTTTAAATAACTATGGGCCATTAACTTAAAGTGTCAGTATGAGAAGAGCTAATGAAACTTGTTAAGAAAATTTTAAAAAGTGTATCAACGACAATCTTCTCGTTCAGTTTTCAGCCATGATTACGAAATTAAGACCAGCTTTTTTATTGATCGTTCTTCCAAGCATAAAGGTTTTGTTAAAAAATATATTTTGTCATTTTTTCAATATGACTCAAAATAAATGATTTTCTAAAACCATGTAACTACACATTTTGGCTTACGAAATTTTGAAGCTTTAACCTAATGGTTTAAGGAATTTTGTGGAGACTAATTGAATATTTTGAAAGGTAAAAAAAGTTTTGTACCTTCTTCTTAAGCCTGGCTGCTTTCCTTACTTTCTTTGGCAAGTATATTAATATAATCCAAAAATTGTAAAATTTTGTCGTTCTCATGCTGGGTCTATGCATAATGTGTCCTTAATACCTAAACGTTACAGCCACGCTACCTTTTAAAGATTTTGTCCAATCGAGTCAGCCTTTTGTACATTGTTGAGGGTCTCAAAATGACTGTCAAGTTCATTAATCAGATATTTCCGACTGAAAGTTACAAATTTATATCATTTTCGAATTTTGGATCTAAATTTTTTAAAGAGTTTCAAAAATTGTTGCCAAAGTTGTATCTACATGACAAAAATATTTACAAATTATGCTAATGGTTTTTTTTAATTTTAATGAAAATTAAATAAGTTATATGCTTTCCGACATTTTGAAAAATTGTAAAAAATAGAAAAAACGGTTTTTCTGATAGATTCAGAAATTTCAATCAAATTTTGTAGTCGGTATCAAATATATTTTTTAAATATTCTAATAAAGGTTTTTTATGAGACCAAAGTTGAAGCAGTTAGATCATAGCGCATTTTACGTCATAAAAAGTGTTTTCGTAGATCAAAAGTTTTTTCCGACACTTTTGGAAAATTGTGTTTTCCTTTTGTATATACTCGTCAACTATAATAACAAATACTTTCTTATGATGAGAATGTGAAACAGTTTTTTTTGTCAACTTATTAGGTATTGTTAGATCGAGAATTTACTTGGCTACTTGCCCTCAGGGGGGTCGGTTTAGCTCCACGATTTTTCGCTCGACAGATTTTCCATCACTTTACTTTTTTTCTAATAATTGATGAACAAAGAATCGAAGTTAAAAATCATCAGTAACATATTATAGCCTACTCAATTTTAGAACAAACCATAGCTTACACGTTGTCAAAGAAAAAAATCTTTTAATTAAAAAACGACTGAAAAAAAGTATCGTCCAGACTCCACCCTACCATATGAAATTTCCCTATGAAATTTGCTCTTTTAACCCATTAGGTCCTGACTGGACACATTTTTAAGATTTTTTTCAACGGCTCTATTAACCATGAAATCGCTCATAGAAAAAATCGACAATACCTATTTTTTGTCTGAACTTTTGATTTATGCAGTTAGGATTTTAGAAAAATGCATATTTGAAAAGCTATATTTTTTTTATTTAATAAAAAATCCGAATCGTCGAATGAAAAAAAAATTGCATTAGTAATTTTCGGATCGAAATCGTTGGTAGATTTTTTTTATTTGTGCATTAAAAGTATGCATGCACTCTAACCTTCAAAATGTAGCGGCAGGTTTTTTCAAATTAAACACGGCGGTATCCAATATAGCGGCTTCAATTCTAAATTTTTTTTATTTTTACGGTACTTTTTCCTGCACTAACAATTTTTTTCATATCTGATAAAAATTAGTGCAAAATAGTTTTTTTGGATCGCTGATTGAGAATCTTCTATCACATTTTCAAAATTCAAGATGGCGGACCTAATATGGCTGCCAAGAATGTCAAAAAATGGTTCAATTTTAATGAAAATTCGTATAGGGGTTTTTTTTTGGTCGCTATTTACGAATCTGCTCTCAGGTTTTCAAAATTCAAGATGGCGGATCTAATATGGCTGCCAAAAATGTCAAAAAATGGTTCAGTTTTCATGAAAATTCGTATAAGAGGGTTTTACGGATCACTGATTACGATTCTGTTATCAGATGGTAAACGCAATAAAGAAAGCCTCTTCTGTTTTCTTAAATTTTTTCAAATTAAAAAAAAATTTTTTATATTAATTAATTTTTTTTATAATAAAACCTTTTATTATCAATAATCCAAAAACTAAGTATAAGATTCTAACTTAATTATGATAAATTAAAAAGCAGGGTGTGCATGAATATACATCGCACATCTTACTGATTTTCTGTGTCCTTGAACCACATTTTTTAAAATTTGAATGTTTTTGTTTTGATTCTACTGTTACAGTTTCTTGTAATTTACTTATGTTATTCATTTCATTGCTAGGCGTGAAAATAAATGTTTTATATGTTTAGGAATAAAGTGCTCTTTTTCATTTGAATATCTTCATGAAAATTGAACAATTTTTTGTAATTTTTCGACGGTATATTGTATCCGATATCTTGAATTTTGACAATCTGATAACAGATTCGTAATCAGTAATCCAAAAAACCACAGCATACAAATTTTTATGAAAATTGAAACATTTCCGACATTTTTGGCAGCCATATTAGATCCGCCATTTTGAATTTTGAAAAGCTGATGGCAGATTCGTAATCAGCGAACCAAAAAAGTCACTATACAAATTGTCATGAAAATTCAACAATTGTTTGACATTTTTGACAGCCATATTGGAATCGCCAGCTTGACTTTTGAAAAACTGATAGCAGATTTATAATCAGCGACCCAAAGAAAGCCTCTATACTAATTTTTATCAAAATTGGAAAAAATTGTTAATTTTGAAGCTTAGAATGCATGGACTCTTTTATTGCACAAATCAGAAAAATCGACCGACGATTTCGATCCGAAAATTACAAAATAAAAATTATTTTTATTCGAAAATTCGTGTTTTTTGTTAAACAAACAAATATAACTTTTCTAATATGTGTTTTTAAAATTTTAACTGTAGAAATCGAAAGCTCAGACAATTCTACGTTGGAAATAGGTATTCTCAATTTTTTCTATGACCCATTTCATAGTTAATAGAGCAGTTGAAAAAAATCTTAAAAATGTGTCAAGCCAGGACTTAATGTGTTAAGAGATCCGTAAGGTTTATTTCTGATTTAAACTAGATTTAAAAAAGATTAAAAATTTTTGTCAATGACATTTTTCGATTGGTCGCAAATTATTTGGTTTTAAGTTACGAACATTATATCGAAAATATACCTACTTCTTATTTTCCGTTTCTTTTTTTTCTACATAATTTAATTTTTAATGAGAAGCGTCTGGATAACCTAATTGTCGAGCGCGAAGCTCGAGCTTTGCAATGATAATGTGATCGTTAAAGCCACAGGTGCTTTGAGAACCGTCTTCAAAAACAAATTGTAAAAAATATTGAGTTTCATATTATTATTTTAAATTAAAATTAAATATTTATGATATTTGTGTTAATATTTGAAAAAATCGAGTTAAAAAGTAGAATATAATGAGTGTTGAAAAACCCATTTGTTATTTTTCTAATAAATTAATGAGACAACAATTTATGTTTTTGAAGGTTTGAAATAATTTTGAACGACGTTTCTTAAAGGTTTGACACATCAATCGATCTCAATATCATTTAGTTAACACAACTATATTATATTTTGCTTGCTATATTGAGTAATATGACTTTATAGACACTGTTACTCGAATTCTTCCAATACTCGAATTTACATTCGCAGGCGTACGGCTGAAAGTGAGAAGGGAGACATGGAACCTTCGCCTCATTTTGAGAGCATGAAAACGAATCTTGCTATCAGTGCAAATAATAGATAACGTAAAAATTGTGCTTAGTTCTGAAATTTCAAAATTTTGATTCGAAAAAGACCGTGCCTCGTTTCACCGAAATTCGCCGAACGTTAAACAAATATTTTCGGTGTGTCTACACACTTTATTCTGAAAAATGGTAATTTTCATAAATTCTTCCGAAATAATTTTCTCAATTTGAAACGTTTAACCCTTTAAATAATTTTCAAAAATCATTCCTGTTTGACGTACTTAATTTTAAACTTGTTCAATTTT
The DNA here is from genome assembly GCA_010014905.2 of Druon quercuslanigerum. Taxonomy (NCBI): domain Eukaryota; kingdom Metazoa; phylum Arthropoda; class Insecta; order Hymenoptera; family Cynipidae; genus Druon; species Druon quercuslanigerum. Next base: position 42,239 of record JAAAKG020156804.1, on the reverse strand, counting down.
TAAATTTGGATTTTAAATTCCTGATGTCTAAGGTTATTTGAACTAAACTAAATTTTAATTTATTTAAACTATTACTTATTTTAAAACTCTGAAAAAATAAGCATTATTCATTTACATTGTGCTTCTTTGCAAAAAATTGGATAATTTTCAGATAAATTGTTATTTCTTTAAAAAAATATGTATTTTACTGCTAACCATGAACTGCTGAAAATGTTTCTTAGTCTCCTTACAATATAAAAAATATTTATTAGTTTTTAAAATAAATGTGATATATTATAACGGAAATTTACCATACTACTGCTTTTAATTACTAATTAAATTCGAACAACTTCTTAAACGGAAATATTTCGCAAAACTACTATAAAATTTTTTCGAAAATCCAGCAAGTAGGCGTAGTACAGTAATATAGTTTTCTCCTAATTTTTTTTACATTAATATTCCCAAAAATATTATATTTCTGTTTAAAGAATAGAATACAAACCCTAATCCATGAATGTACTCACTTTAGAGATGATATCAGAAAAAAGATTAATACATTGCAAATTTTTAATTTCAAAAGGAAAAGTGAAAACATGTTTCTGCCATGAAGTAAAGTTTTCTTCAATTTTTAAATATTATAGTCTCTTTTAATCAAAAATGTATTTAATTAATTAATAATTCGCAATTCCCAAATAATGTTTTATTTGTGTTGTAGAAATTAGTGCATTATTTTGTTTTATTTTTAAAAAAGTATAAAACGTAGTTTTGGTGTCCCAAATAAACCCAAAAAGATAACAAAATTTAATTATGGTGATGATTAATGGTTATCAACAATTATTATAAAAGTTTCATAATAATTTAACAAAAAAAATTCTAATTGTTTAAATTCTTATGATAACAATAAGACGCTTGACAGTTATTTTCTTGGATTTAAAAAATGTATATGGTCAAATTCCAAGGTTTTTCTAAAAAATTATCGTATCGAAATCTTGCGTTTAACTAATCGCCAAATAGAGTACATTTTTTCAAATATTTATTTTATTTTATAAAATCAAGACCAAACGAAACTCTTTGAATCTTTACCATGATAAAAATACGAGATTTGTTGCGTGCTTTAATTTGTTAACATAGTAATTGTTTTTAATAAATAAGCGTGAACAATATTTTTCTCTTTAAATTTCGACCTGTAGAAGACAATGTGTTTTTTGATTGATATTAAAAGTGTTAAAAATCGCTAATGTCGACGGTACTCCCTATCATTATTTAAAAAAATGTTTTTTCCATAAATTGCCATCCAATATGATAAAATTGCTATTCTTACACTATTCAAATGATTTGTATAAAAATTTTAAGATACAATCCGGTCTAATGGATAAATGTAATGCCTAAACTTTTAAATTTATTAAATTAAAATAATCTAGCAAAGATTTCCTTTTGTTGCTTTTTATTGCATTTCCAAAGTTTCTGTGCTTTTTTCAATTTGATAAATTATCAGGAAAGTATAGAACTAGGTAACCAACAAAATAGGAATTATGCAGAAAAACAAAAAACCTTCTATTAAGCCGAAATAATCATTTAAAGATAAGACAGAAATCCACTTCAGAGCTCACATGTTAATGATTGTTAATGACAATTAAAAGTGACACTGAGCATATATTGGAACAACCTAGACTGCGGATAGAAATAAAAACTGTAATATCACGCTTTAATAGAAATTAAAACTTGCCTGATAGATAATGAGCTTCTAATGCGCATGAAAAAATTTTATCTAAAAAAGTTTATCAGCGAAATTAGAGAAAAATTTTCAAAAATTTTGAGGTCACAATGTTCCAGGTTTTGAAAAACAGCTTTCTGTAGAAATTAAAAATCGAATTTTCAAATGTTCACAAAAATAAAGGATCGATATCATAATATTGAGACTAAGAATACGTTTAAGAAATACTTAATGCTAAAAAATCCGAGAAAATTAAAACCAAAATAGCGAAAAGGCCTATACTTTTTTTAAAATGATCATAATTTCCAGAAACATCGATGCTGATAGGGAAGATAAAAATTATTAGCATATGCTCAAATTTTATGCTAAAATTTGTACTAAAATTTAAATGAAAATATTTTTGATTGTTGTACTAAAATTGAGAAGTCGAGCAAATCCCATTAATATAAGATGTATTTGAGTCTTATGACTTTTTAATGCAATAAACCCATTTTAAGAAAAATTTTGGTCATCTAGTTTTGCAGTGCCACCTTTTAAATTCAAAATTTTAGATATCTTTTAGAAGTACTTGATTTGTTTGAAAAAAGTATCTGATTGTTCTGATAACTTTTCACTTGGCGAAATTTAGATCGCAGATGTTTTTAGTAAGAATTTGTTATAGAAAAATGGTTTGAATAATAAAAATATTTATACATTTTTTAATTATAAAATAGAGCTCCCTATCTGCTCTGGGATCTGACTTAGCATTTGATGACCGTCAAATACAGTACTACTAGCATACTATAGTGCCAAATTGACTTTCAATTAATTCAAATTACATAAAAAACATGAAACTCTGCGTCACAATTACTGAAAAGTTACGATTAATTGTTAATTTTAAATAATTTCGTGACGAAATCAGTATATAGAATGCATTGAAAAATCCAAAATGCAGGGCATGGTAGACATCTTTTTAATCAAGAAATGTACGAAATCAAGACTACCTTTTTACAGATCGTCGTTTCAAGTTTATTTTATCCATAAGACCAAATAAATTTTTTTAAACAACTCAACTACATATTGTATTTTACGAAATTCTGTAGCTTGAGCCTCATTGTTTGAGGAATGATGTGGCGGTTAGTTGAGTATTTGCGATGCTCAACAAAGTATTGTACGACACGTGTCTTCAAGGTCTGACTTTGAAGAGGTGAAAAAAAAGATTCAAGAAATACAAGTATCTGAGTAATTCAGTTGCCGAAAAATTTCTCGGTTAAGTAGTTTTCTCTGTGTTTAGAAAAAAAATGAATTTCGATATCATCCCGTTTTTATGGTTGGCTGCTCTCGTTACTGTTTTTGGTAATTATAATAATATATCTAATAATATCATATTATTACTTCAAATATGCTCTTAATTGTATTATATTTATCATACTTTCGAAATTTTTCAATCTAAAAACCCTGCTCCTCCCCACACATAACTGAAATAATGAAATTTCTTAGTATCTTTCTGTCCATATGACTGTATGTAACTGCACTAACTTTTGAAGTATTTGTCTAATCTAGTCAGCCTTTGATACACTTCATTAGGTTTCGAAAATTAATGTCCAGTTCGACAAGCAGATATTTCGGACTAAAATAAAATAATTTAGAGAATTTTTCAAATTTCAAACAAAATTATGTTAAGGCCATGTGACGAGTGGGTCCCGTGACCCACTTTTTTCATTTCTTAACTTATGCTTACACGAAGCGTCACATCGAGTTGAAAATTTACAATAAAAAATTAGAAGCACCAAGAAAAGTAGTTCTGGTCCTAACTTTAAATAATTATGAAAAAAACAGACAAAAATTTTTAACAAAAAAAAACTTTTTTCATAATTATAAAAATTTAGGACCAGATCTAACTTTCTCAGTGCTTCTTATTTATTGTCCCAAATTTTTAACCAGATATGGCGCTTCGTGTGAAAATAAGTTAGGAAATAAAAAAGGTGTCGGTAAGGTAAGAATCTGGTCACGTGACCCACTCATCACATTGCCTGAGAGGTTTAGACATTTTTTTAAAAGTTTCTAGTACGTCAAAAAAGTCTTACAATATATGATCATGGAATTTTGAAAATTTATAAACACTAAAAAAGTGATATGCTATTTGACATTTTTAAAATGTTGAAAGAATATTTAAAAAACTATTTTTAATAGATTCAGAAATTTTAATTACAATTTTGAGTAGATATCAAACATATTTTAAAACCATACCAATAAACTTTTTTCATTAGAACAAAATTTAAAAAGTTAGATCATTTTTAAAACTATGCAATTTGTTCATTAAGAGACTCGTGAGTTTAAATTGTGATTTGAAGTAGATTTCAATAAGATTTACAAATGATGTAATTTGCATTTTTGGACTGGAAACCAATTTAAAAAGTTCTAGATAAGTAATAATTGAGTAAATTACCTATAAGTAATGTTTATTATTTTTTCCCAATATAAATATTAGGATATTTTGAAACTGATTTTCAATATTCACCTTATACATTCGCTTTATAAATTAAAAATCTTTTTTTAGCATAAGACAACTTTTTCGGGAGTAAATTTTGAAATAAGAAATTTTTTCTATGCTAAAAAAATTATTTATAATTTCCGTGCTTCTATATTTTTATTTTATTTTAAGGTCGTCATAAAAAATTTAATTTCTCCTACATACACACGAACAAAAAGTCTGAAAAATGTAAAAATTAGGCACATTATGCAGGTTAAGAAATAAAGGCAACAAGCACGATTTTTCCATAATTCTTCGATTAAAAATGTTTTTAATTCTATTTCAACTCCGCCCAGCTGAAAGATATTCATCTTTTCAATTTGAATTTTCTATTTGTTATAATAGACCTAAGAGGAAACTCTTCAGTGCGAAGACATTTTAATTTAATTAAATTTTGTTCAATCCACCCTAATGTTTATGGCTTAATGTCTCCGTTTGGCCAATAAAAAAAAAACTTATGTTTGTGTATTAACATATTAAAAAGCATACCTTCATCTTATATTTCTTTCCATTTGGTTTATATCATTTAATTTTCAAAGAAAAGCGTTTGGATAACCTAATTGTCGAGCTCGAAGGTCGTGTATCTCAATGAAAATGTAATTATCAAAGCAGGTGTTTCGAGAATGGTATTTAAAAACAAATTAAAAACAATTTTAGTTATAATTTATTACTTTAATTCATCATGAGTTTAAATCACAGTTTTTGCATGAACTACCATCTAATATAGGACTACTCTTTACTGAAGCTTGAGCCTTTATTCATGTAATAGTCATTATATCTAAATATTTCAATTTTGGCTATATCTATTTCTTCTTACAGAGTTAGGATATTCCGCAATTCCTGAACGTCGACAACCTCATCAACCTCAACAACCTCAACAACGTCAACAAGCTCCACAAGCTCAACAACCTCAACAACCTCAACAAGCTCAACAACCTCAACAACCTCAACAAGCTCAACAACCTCAACAAGCTCAACAACCTCACCATCCTGAACATCCTCAACAACCCGCCGGACGTGCTCGGCTGCAGATGCTTATGCCAAATACGGAAGGGCGGGAATTTCCTGAAAACCTTTTAACGAAAAATCAGACTGGCCATTTTATTCCTTTAGTTCTACCTTTTGTTCCGTTGACAGACTTAAGAGATCACTTCTACGTTGCAATACTTAACCAGCATTATTGGGTGCGTGGACTATATACTGCACCGAATGTACGGGTCATGGTAAATACAACTCACATATCCCAAATGCCCATAATGACCGTTCTGGAATGCGCCCGTTTTCCTGTAGACATATATTTTCCACCACAAGCTCGTGCCGGATTCATATTCAATTTGTGACCTGTATAGATCTTGTTCTCTTTTGTTAATCTGCCAAATAAAGAGATTCTTCATTGCCTTATTTGGATGAATATCATTTATTCCTTGCCTTATTTTTGATGACATATTCTGTTATATGTTCTGTTATGTATACATACATTATCGTCGGAAATTGTCAGCAAAATCAACAAAAGTACTATTACAAATCACTCCTGACTTTGAAACTTGACAACTTGTTGAGACATTGAGCGAGACACTTTTTTAAAAAAAAGCGTCAAAAATATAGTTAAATTGCAAGTCAAACAAGCACTAATAAAGATATTTTTGACATCTTAGAGAGAATATAACGCGAGAAGTTAAAAAAAGTTGCAAGTTTTTTTCGAGTTTTGTACCTCGACTTTAACTTGTGGCTAGAACTTCAAAAGTTCTAGCAAAAATCGCAAATTTATACAAATTTGTCGCATTAGAGACTTGGACATTTTTAAGGTGTTTAAATAAGAAAATGCGTGTGCAGTATACTGGAATCGACTCACATACGAACCGTCCATGCACACATACTGGATCGCCGCCCGAGAAGCTAGAACAGCTAGAAGAAAGCCGGGAACAGAGGAAGATAGCCTACACTAAGGCCTGCCGTGGGCAGGCATCCTGCAAAGAAAGAGCGATGCCTCAGGATCCGAAGAAATGTCGACATCCAGGTTTCTCTTCAGCCGAAAGATCAGGCTGAACTGGATGATGAACTTCGTGGACATTTTTCCGAAGAATCCGACCTGTGGATTTTGTTTGCATCTTTGGCAGATGCAAACCGAAAAATAAATGCAACGGCTGATCATACGACCAAAAGACGAATGCATCAACTCACCACAAAGATAAACTGCACAAGAGTCTACGCGCCCTACATTCAGTGTGTAACTGAATACATACCATCTGGCAGGAATTTCCCCGCCTAGGTTCGACCTTTCACGCGCGAACTTCAGATCTGTTATCACAAACTTAGGGTACTATCTGACGCTAGAAACAAAGAGAGAGAGAGAGAGAGAGAGAGTTGGGTAAGAGAAAAGAGACAGTTTTTTCTGACCCATCTTGACTCTTTCAAGACCCTCCAGTTACTGTCAACCATCTGCCCAAAACAGAGGAGGTCAAAGATATTTGGAGAAAAGTCCACAAAGTCCTGCATCCACTAAAAGAAGATTCAAAGAACGTAAATAGCTTCAAGGAGCTGTGCAATGTCCTTATAACACCTGAGGAAGAATACATGCACCTTAAGTCTTCTGTTCCGCGACTCTACATCTTACACCGCCAAGGTGGTCGCAGAATACTGAATTTTGAATATCTTTACAATAGGATTACTCCAGGTATATCACATAAAGTCGCAAATATACGAAAAGCTCTTCTTAAAATGGTCGGAAAGCACGAAGAAGTGGACAAAGGAGCGTTTCTGTACAAAGCAGCAAAGGAGGCTACTGAAACAAACAGCCTTGACTTCAATAATAGACATGAGTAGAATGCATAATATCTTATCTATCTCAAAAACTCACATCTGAGAACTCGGATTAAGAAAACACAAGAAAAAAATTGCCTGAACAGTTCCTCGACAAGAGGATGCACAGCATCTGTCACACAAATGTAGAGGATCAGTGGATGTCGTCTGAGCTAACGTTTGCTTTCCTTAAATCACCCAGATAGAAGTAGGGTACGCAGGGTTTCATTTTGGCATGTCAAGATGGTATCATTTCCACTTTAACATACGGTCGTCATATTTTGAGCCAAGACATTCCCGATGTTAGCTGTAGAGTTTATCATGCACACCCCGAGTATTTAAGACGCATGCTGTCTAGTTGTACAACTTATGCGGGCATGTCCTACATCCAAAGGCACAATGCGGCACTAAGAGTACTTCATTACTATCTGTACCACTCTTACGGAATAAGCCTTAATACCGCTCCGCTAAACGCTCATAGGAAAATCATGTCAACTGTTAAAAATGAGAAGTGCTGCATATACTGGAACTTCATATTCTTGACCATTTTTTCTGCTGCGTACTCGATGCCTGTCATAGCCAAGGAAAATGAACAGAAAGGGGTATAGAGACATTATAAGGGAGTTGCGACGGTTATACCGGTTTGCCCTTGCGGGCAAATGCAGAAGGCGCTCGTACGCTCAGGGTGTACGAGCGTTTTGCCAGATCATCGTATTGAAGCTGTCACAGATTGTAGCCACATATTTCACGGTCGTGATTTGTGGTTACGGCTAAAATTTTACCGCGATTTCGCTGGGAGCAGGTGCAGTATTTCAGATGAGCACCCGCTCCCGGCGAACTTCCACATTTCTCTTTATGACAAGCGAACGAATCCTCGGGTTGCGAATAAAGGGTCCTTTAACAAAGGATCTTTGCTAAATATGGTTAGGATAATTAATAAGCAGTCGCGTACAAAAGTTTAGGGATGGTCCCGAAGGAATAAGCTCTAAGCGGATGTGTAAAAACTGTGCGGAATGCTGAATGGCACCTGGGCTAAGTGTCTTAAACGGTGACTCTGGGATACCGGACAACCTCTTCATGTATGTAACCTTATCCTTGTATGCGGAGCTCTACAAGGACAGTTGAACCCTTTCCTTCGCTACTCGTGGGAGCAACAATAAAACCATCAAACAGTTGTAAATGGGGTTCAAAGCGATCCAACGCGCAGAGTTTATTACGTTTTAATACCCTCAAAACACTGCTTTGAGACATTCTTAGTGGCTGACTGTTAACATGGGGTCATTAATAGCTGCGACTAATTCACATTACGATTATTTACAAAAATTTGGATAATTTTCAGATAAAATGTAATTTTTTCAAACAAATGTTTATCATACCGCTTAAAATGAACTACTGAAAATGCTTCTTAATCTTTTCATAACATTACAAATATGTATTAGTGTATAAAATAAATTTTGCATATTATAACGGAAATTCATCATATTACTGCTTTTAATTATTGACTCAATTTTAGCGATTTTTCTCCAAAGATTTCTTAGGGAAAGTTCCACAATTTGGTAAGGACAACATTTTTACACAAGTCGGAATATTTCCCGAAAAAATTGGGAAAAATTTTCCAAAGCCCAGCAAGTATTCCAATACATTTTTCGTGAATTTCTCCAAGATAGTTGAGTACATCAGGCAAAATTTTAGGGAATATTTCCCAAAATATGTCGGGGCAAGATTTCCAATTTGTGCAAAATAGTCCACTGCTTCATTAGGAAATTTGCCCTAAAATTATTGCGGAAGGTTTCCCAATTTGTAAAAAATATTCTACACGATTAATCGGGAACGTTCTAAAAATGTTAATATTGTTGGTGAAAATTCTCAAACTCTGGTGTAATTTGGATCACCAGGATTTTGGACATAGATCCACATATTAATATCCACTATGTACTGGTATCCAATATCCCCTTATTGACTAAGTGCAAACATTGAACTTTTGAATTAAAAACTTTTAACGCAGGTGAAAACATAAAAAATCATAGTAGTAATAATAAAGTAATGAGTTTATTATAAAAATTAGAGGCTTCGCAGAAATGACCTAAAAATTAAATTTTAAATTAAATTTAAAAATAGTAGAAATGAGACAACTTCAAATGCTACATATAGTGCAATTAAAAAATTTAATACTTTACAGCAGAAAACTTTCATGAATCTAATTAAGAATGATCATTTAAAATGAAAAAACTTTAAATTAAAAAGAAATTAAAATTAAATAAATTACACTTAAAGAAGAATTTCGTCTAAAAAATAAAGCTTTAAATGTTAGGAATTTAAAATCCAAACTGCAAAATTAAAAAATTTTGAACTCAAGGTTGTCAAGAAGAAACAATTTCAGAATTAAGTAAAAGATCTGAAAAGGACTGAAGCAATAAAGGACCTGGTGCAAAAAAACTAACCATAATTGTCCTAAATCCTTTTATAAAATTTCTTCTAGTTTTATAAACTAAAAAATAAATAAGTGTCAGTAAAATCCACGGAAAGACATTTTCCACACATTCCACACATTGTAAAACGTATGTAAATTGTTAAAAATGGCGAATAACAGCAAGATAAGAATAAAACAAAAGGGGCAAAAAGGTTTTTGAAAAAAATTTTTGAAACTTCTTCCGCTTGAAATCTAGTTAATTTCGAGATTTGACTTGAAGACTTTTGAAGTTACGTTTGTACGTCATTTTACGGTTACGTCGTTCCAAATTCAGTATGACTGCTGAATCTTCACAGAAGAGTAATCGGTCCCATCTCGAACCCCTTTTCCAGCTCGCCCTTTAAAAAAACATGAGCTAGCGGCCGGTTACAGAGGAGTGATCGAACACATCTCGAACGACTAATATCGTCAGTTAGGTACATAATATTGGGTATATTTTGACAATTAAAAACAATGAACACGTTGCAAAAGCCTTTTTGCCTCTTTTATTTTATTCTTATCTTGCTGTTATTAGTCAATTTGAACAAATTACATGCGTTTTAGAGCCATTTAGAACAGAAGCCGTCAAAACAGACAATTATTAAATTCCAACCTGTTATTGACAGTTCTAACAGTTTAATTTGATTTAAAAATCATGAAGTGAGGCGAGCGTTTCATGGTCGGCACGAAGGTCGAAACGGAAACGCGGTCGCAAGGTCTCGACCGACAGAATTAAAGAAAGTTGACTGCGCGGAACAATAGCGTTAGGAACAAAACTCTGAAAAAACCTTGTTATTGAATAGTAAAAAATTTTAATTTATAAACTAATTTTATATTTTATCCAAATTAAATTGAATACACTAAAAAAAGTGCTAACATTTCTCTGGGCCGGGTACATAACCGACTGCACTCTATTTACTGATTGTCATCAAAAAATAACTGTCCACCAGCCAATTTTGAGTTCAAGCCTTATTCCGAGAATTCAATTTTCAAAAATCATCTAATACGGTCAGCCTTGGCTTGACCCCGAGATTAATTATTTCAAATGTTTTTGATTAAATAGTCTAAAGAGTTGTGAAAAATAATTTGAATTGAACTGCTTCATCGACACGACCGATACATATTCACGTTTCAAAATCAGCAGTCATTTTTAATGGTATTCGCGGACGTTGATCTAATTATTATTTATGTTTAGCTATTAAAGGCTGGAATTTAAAAATGTATATTTTCTCTTACTAATTATTATTTTTTACTGATTGCCTAGGGTATCTCGAGTGTTGAACTGGTGGCTCACGATGGGTGAAGATGACGTTGAGAAGGGCACTGTCATCATCCTGAAGACTTTTCCTGCGCAAACCGTGGTCGTGGGTGAAGCGGATCTTCATACGGTTCCCAGTTGAGGGTGGAGGAAACGGGTGAGGGCGGTTTCGTCCGTCGCGAAGAGAAATGAGCGATCTTCAGGCCACTCTCGAGTTTTCTCTCGAGCTTTGCAAGTTCTACAATGTCGATCTCTTTCAGCGCGGGTAAGTGCGACCTGATTTTCAAGGTTCTCAATGTGTGCACTCTGCAGAGGGCAAGAACCTTACTTTTTCGTCAAGCCAGCAACATATTTCTCTAAAGTACGAATCATATTTTTTTTTGGTTTTCGCAAGCAGGAAGAAAAATGAACCTACCATTACTTACTTTCAACGTTTCACCTCATTTTTATCTCTTCAAGGCAAATTGGATAGCAAACCAACTGTTCAAGACGAATAAAGAAAAGATTTTTTACGTATCGGCTCTTTGATAAATTCACTTGATTAATTATTTTCTATTGAATTATACATAATGAATATCATTAATTTATTCTGTCAGAATTGAAGCCTACGGTAGTCCTAATTAGTTGTTTGCAAATTTTCGTGCGTATCGTCCCTAAATTTATTTGAAAGAAAATACACAAAAATGCATTTAAAAAATGATCTTTAGAGATTCTACAAGCCCCATGAAGTTTTACACGTATTAACCATATTAAAAAATGACGTTTTTGTAAATTTGATTTAGAATCGTTAATATTAGGAAATTAAGTTGAAACTTTACTTTTCTCTTTACAATGAGCTAAATAATACTAATTAGTAATTACTTTTTAAATATCACCCCCCCCCCCATAATTCGGTTTTATTGGAGAGTCAGTATAGAGATTTTGGTGCTAATTATGATATCTTTGTGACTTTTATTAAAATAAAAATGGTTTATTATACGCAAAATACTACTTTATACTGACAACTTGATATTTATATAAATTGTTTAAACAATTTGTTATTGTTTTAAACAATTTTCTCTTGGAATAGAATTAGAAAGTTGCGGTTTTCCCGAATTTTTCAACTTATTACCAATTTTCCAGTTTTAGCCAGCTAAGAGTTAATTTAGAATAATGAACATAATTTTTAGGACAATTTATTATCATTATTATTCATAATATTTGCTGTGACAAATGTTGGAAAGTTGCGGTTTTTTCTGAAATTAAAAATTTGTTGTCCATTTTTTAATTAGAGTGTGCTAATAATTAATGAATTATTACCTCACTCTAAGTGAAAAGTGGACAAACAGTTAAAATTTCAGAAAGACCCTCAACTTTCTAAAATTATCCAAATTGAATATTATTTAAAATAATAATAAAATGTTAAAAAATTATGTTTATCAGCTTGTATTAATTATTACCTCGCTTAAACTGGAAAGTTAAAAGAAAGTGGAAAAACTAAAAAAAGCCGCGACTTTCTAACTCCATTCTGACAGAAAATTGTTGAAAACAATAATAAATTGTTTACAAGATTTATGTTAATATCTGATTATCTGTATAAAATAATATTGCATGTATAAAAACAATTTCATATGAAAAAGCACAATGAAACTAGAATCAGCGCAAAAAAGTCGTAAAACCCAATTTTTTACTTATGGGGTTTTTTTGGTCTTTATAAAATAGACTTATGTGAGTGATATTTCTAAAGTAATTATTTATTTATATTTTACGACTAATTGTAAAGTAAAATGTTAAGTTGCAACTTGATTCACCTAATATTAAAGATTCTGAATAGGACTTACAAGAACGTCTTTTTTATGGGAAATATGTGTTAAACCTCTTGGGGCTTGCGGAACCACTAAATATGTTTTTCAGAAAAAACGCATTTATTTTTTTGTGAATATGAAAAATTTTGGTAGTGATATGCATAAAAATAAGAAAAAATGTTAAATTTTTCCATTAATATAAACTTGGTTTTAGAAACCATATAATTGTCAAACTATTTAGAATTATTCAACTTTAAAGGGTTACAGTTTATCACCTAATGTGTGAAACTCAAAATTAAAAAAATCTAATAATCCTTTATCTACAACATTTTTGACAATTTTTGTATTTTTACCTCGGGGTAAATTTCTTATTTTTTATAAATTGGAATTTTTTAAATTGAATTTTGGATAAAATTGATATAACTTTCCAAACTTTTTAAATTAGATTCAAACAGACGAAAAATGGGAAGAAATGTTTTTAGTATACTGCTGTAGCAAAATGTTAAGAACAGAAATTTTTCTCTTGAAACGTTCTCTATTATCAATAATGTTTAGAAATATTTTAAAGTAAATTTGATTATGAAAATGAAATTACTTATTTCGCAATTTTGATTTACAAAATTGATGTTGTTGGTCATTTTTTTGTGAGAAAGAATACAGAAAAAAAGGAGGATGGGATTTTGCAAGTTGACTAATTTTTCCCTCCACTTTTTATTTTGTTTTTATTTTATTATGTAATTTTATTTAGATTTTTTTTTAATTTCAATGAGCTGTATAGTTTAATTTTATTTTCAGATGTTTAAAAAGAATGTAGATTTTAATTTATTCTGAATTTAATTTCCATCTTGAAATACTTTCAATTTTGAAGAATTCAATTTAAAAGTGTTTTATTTAGAAATGATAAAGTCTACTTTCTTTTTATTTTATTCAAGATACTGCCTTCTTTTAATGTCGAATTCGAAATTGTTCAATATATTTCAAACAATTTTAAACGCTTACATTTTAAAATCTTTAATTGTAATAATTACTTCAAACATAAAAATTTTTCCAATATTTAAAAAGTAGTTTAATAATGTATTAATATAATTATTAAATAATAATAATTAAATATTAATAATGTATTTTTTACGCAGAATATCATTTATTAGTAAAAAGTAAAATCTACATGATTAAATAACAGTTTAATCTTCAGATATTGAGATTTTTTTTGCCAAATTAAACTAATATCGATATCTTCCTACAGATACTATCAAATCAGAACTGCTCTCAGAGTTTCGCCCAAACTACCCGTCAAGGTCGAAGTTAATCAAATGCGTAATCGTAAGTATGAAATGTGATGCATAAATTACGTTCAATTTGCGTTAATGGTTATGGAGCTCATAAAATATTTTGATCAATTTATGGTGAATGCAATAAGATTAGAAATTGATGATCTGTTCATTCAGTTTAATTTTAATTCAACTCACGCCTTGACAAGTGAAATTCAGCTGCATAAAAAATGTATGCTTAGGTCAAGGTTATTTCATAAATTTTTAACGTGTAAACACGTTTTACTTTATTAATGAGATGTCGATTACCTGCCAGTTAGGTAAAATGAGTTAAACTGTTCGTTACAAATATTATTTAAATTTTAATATTTTAGATTTGTGCTAAATTGAAAATTAAAAACTAACAAATTGAATTTATACAAAATCTATGTAATTAAATGGTTTTAAACTTTTACCATATTTTTTTTATTTTACCGTACAGTTGTGTAATTCCTCTCACAATAAAACTGAAAATCTCTAAAAAATTCTGCAATCTATACTTTCTTTTAAGTGAATCGTTAATATCACAGGAAAATAAACTTTATATCATTAATACGTACCACATTTTTCAATTTTAGACTTGAGATTTTACATAACTCTTTTGCAAATATTTATAGTTTTGTTTTGTATTAAATCCTACAAAAATTGTATACTTGATCTAAATGCATGAATGTCCTCCATTTACCGAACTAATTGGGTAAATATTATTGAACAAATTTTCTCCGTGTACATATAACCTACATTATGTCGACAGCAGTTGACTGCAAGCGGATGAAAATTTTAGGGAAGACATTGTGCTTTAGGAGCAAGCACGCTTATGCAGTGTTCAGACTCCTGAAGAGCAAAATTAAACCTGGTTAGAAAAGATCAATTTCGAAAGGAAATTTCCACCGCTAATTTTGAAAATTAAATTTTATAGTTTTTAGCTGTAATTCATGATTTCTATATGAGTATGCTTAACTTTAGTTATTTTCGGTTTTCAAATTTTAACATTCAAAACTTTTATTTGAACTCTGCTTCATTTCATCCCTCAAGTCTTACTTCAGCCTATAAGTTTGATCTCATACTCTGATAAAGAGATTGATTCCAATCCTCAATTTGAATCTCATAATTGAAAATTGATTTTAAGCCAAAAGTTTGATGAAACGAAAATTTTTTTATTTTTCAGACTCGCAGGAAGCTCCAGGTACGAGCAAGCGTTTTCAGATTTTCTATCGAAATGAAGAGGTGACACTCGGCACGTCGGTCTTGTTTCGTGCGCACGTGCTCGTGCACAGTCACAAGATCGAGGAGGTCCTCGCTCGTACCCACTTTAATCTCGGAGTTGAGTTATGGTTCAGTGAGCCGACTCAGCCCGGAAATATGGCTTGCGTATCATCGAGGTGAGTTTCCGATTCCCACTTGCAATCACCATTCCTCTCTTCCTAGAATTCAATCCTTAGACCTTTATCATCAACATTAATGAAAATGATAAGGATGATATTAGTTTTTCTCATCATCATTATCATTTTCGCTATCTTAATCTTCCTAATTAACTTCATAATTATTATCATTCTTATCATACACTAATGTCATCACCTACTTCAACCTCAGCAGCGTTATTAGTTTTATCAGACTTGTTATCGGCTGCTTCCTCATATTCTTCATCATACTCGTGTTCCTTATCTTCCTTTTCATAATCAACTTTATCAGCACCATAATCTTCCTTCTTATTATCTTTATCTTCACCGTTATCATCATCTACTCCTTCCTCGCAAACTTTTATCTCATCACCTTAATTAACTTCATATTTCACTGCGATAATCTTATTAACATCTTTATCCTCCTCCCATGTTCTTCATTGCTGTCATTCTCATTATCTTTATCCTCAGCCTAATTATCTTTATCTTAATTAATCAACTGTTCATTTTCTCAATCTCTCCATAATTAGAATTAACATAATCTGCCTCAGGAAACGTTCAAGAATTATTTCATACATTAACGTTTCTTCGTTATCCTCGATTAATGCAACTTACTGTTGCAACTCATGCGCTAAGTATGCGGCTTTTATGCTGTTAGTCACGCTTGACTAAACATCGCATCTCTCTCGGACTCGTGGCTGCCCTCACCACAAAACAGGGGAGGTTATGAGCTCTAAGAGTCCAGAAAAACAGCTTAATGAAATTAAGGTTCTAGTTTAATTCATATTCCTTAAACTCTTCTTCTTCTTTTTTATCAGTATCTTTATAATCCTGAGTAACTTTGTTTTTAAGATTATAATTTTCATCCTCATCTCTGTTATTTTCATCTTCATTACTGACTTCACCCCTTTGCTCGACCTCTTCAAATTCATTATTATCACGCGTCGAATTAACATTATCAACATTAGGAAATGCATTCTCATTACAAATGCCTTAGCATAATAATATTTCAAAAAAAGCATGAAAAGTAATATCATTCTTATCATTTTTATGATTTCGAACTTCATTTACTTCATCTTCAATCCTTACCATATTTTTTAATCTCTTACATTTCAGCATG
This sequence comes from Druon quercuslanigerum, assembly GCA_010014905.2. NCBI lineage: Eukaryota > Metazoa > Arthropoda > Insecta > Hymenoptera > Cynipidae > Druon > Druon quercuslanigerum. The sequence goes on along the minus strand of JAAAKG020156804.1, from coordinate 25,917 downwards.
ATCAGTATCCTTATATAACTCATTAATTTTCTAATCTGGCTTATCCTCATGCAGTACATCTTTGTCATTAGCATTATCCTTATAAGTCTCATCATCCTCATCGTTTACACTAACTCTACATCACTGCCATCACCATGTTCCTCAACTTCTTCATCGTCACTGCTCTTACCAACGCCCCCCTCCTTCAAATCTTCAACATGATCATTATTATCAGCCTCATCATCCTAATCACCCTAGTTATCCTAATTCCTTATCAATATTATTCACAGAATACTCAAAATTCTCCTCAACCAAGAAATTTAATGATTAGTCTGGAACAATGAAGCTCACAGACTCACAGATTACCGATTATATTGCTCACTTATTATAAAATCCACTGGATCCAATTTTCTTTATTCTTTGCTGTTTTTTCAGAGCGCTCCAACTGAATTTCACCCCCACAAAGGGCCTGCACTATCATCTCCCGGTGCTATTCGATTACTTTCATCTCGCTGCTGTATCCATCACCATTCACGCCTGTCTCGTGGCACTCCATCAGCCATACATAAAGTCGGTATTTCAAGTTTCACCAAGTTCCTCGATGTCAGTCCAGATTCTTATATCAAGAGCTCTTTTGCAAAACTTGTGATTTTTGTTGCATGCTTTGACGATTTCCGCTGATTCAGGAAGAGCATTCTTCATTACGTTCAGAGCTGGTAAGAATAGGTTTGTTATATCGGATCTAGGATCTGAAAGTGAATATTCAATATGGCTTATTTTTTAGTGCTCCGAGAGGAGGGAAACCCTGGCTGCAGTTTAAGCAACCTGCAGCTAATAATGACAACAATCTCTTCTTCGGAAATATAGTAAGAATTTCTCATGGTTTAGTGACTTGTCTTCTTCTTATTTGCAAATAGACAAGAAATAAAATCCACAGTCCCTCACAAATTCCACAATAGATGCACGAATTTTCTCTATCCTCTTTTCAGGAAACTACGACACGCTGTGTTGGTTCAGCTACGAGGATTCAACATGCTAAACTAGTTCAGCAAGAAGTGACAAGGCTGCTTTTAGCCGCGCGTGAATCTTTGCTCAATGATTTGGCTGATCTCGCAAGACTTCTACCTTCTTGGCAACAGAGGACCTTGGAAGTTGCTCAAAATACTCACAAAGAAATCACCAAGGTTTAAAATAAATGAAACATATTTTAAAATTTAAATTCAGCCAAAGTTCTTAATGGTTCAAATAAAAAAAGAGTATAATTTATTTTATTAATTTTTCAGTTGATAGATACTGAAGAAGCAGATATCGCACAGCTTTGCGCTCAAAATATCGTTCTGTGGCAGCATTTTTTAGAAGCATTCTCCGGCCGAGATGCTATTCATCAGCATCTGGCTAGAGTCCATCATCAACTGAGGGTAGGTTTAATTAATGTCATACATATAATTAAAATTTTTTAAATAGAAATAAAGTCTAATTCCAGAAATTGACTTAGATTCCCACTTTAAAGTTTGAATTAAATTTTGAAATTTTATTCTAACCGTAATACTTGATTCCAATTACGAAATTTTATTGCAATTCTGAATTTGTCAAGTACACAACCTTTATAATTCCAGGTTAAACGATTTGCGGAAGGTTTCTTTGTTTCGGAAAATCCAAGGACTTCAGCAGCTGGTTGCTACGATGCTAACTATCAATCTTATCAAGCCGTAAGTGAAGCAGCTAGAAGATCTCGATATCTGGCTTCATTGCCACCTTTGCCAGTTCATTGTCCAGAACTCGACGGAGACCTTCACACCTTACCTATCATATTCGAAGATCAGTACGCTGATATGCAACAGAGGCACAGGAACAGCGGTGAGATCATAACTTCTCCAAATTATGGCACTAAAAAATGAATAAATATACGATTTTGAATACATGTCCATATCTTAACCAACACCCTAATATTTAAATCTACAAAGAACAATCTATAGAATATTTTGACTGTCTCTCTCAATACACCAACTCTCTAGATTTGAGTCTAAATCCAACCTGCTATAAATATTGCACTACTTCTGAAAGCTCAAATCATTTCCAAATACAGATGACTGCAGCTGTGGCATAAACCAACTCTTGGATTCTCGAAACGTGAGTGTGTGGTCTCCAAGAAGTGAAGGGGCAGCAGACATCAATTCCATCCAGGCTCGCTTCACGCTGACACCATCGACTCTTCCAGCTCGTCATAGCAAATCTCTAGATCAGTTGGGACCAGAAATTACCCCCCTTCAGCCAAGGACTTCGCCGAAGACCTTGCCCAGGTCAGCGTCGACCCAACTTTTTCCTAGGCAGAGGGGTGGTAGGAACGTAACTCCACCGACTACGGTTCCTTCTAGGGGGAGACCAAGGTCAGCGATACCTGCTGGAGCAACCCTGATTCCACCTTCGAGACAACAGGCTTGTTCAGCGCCGAATCCATCGTTGGGATCGACTCCGATTGTCACTCTACCTCGAGCCAAATCAACCCAGATGCTGGTGCCAAATTCCTGTCATCGTCAGGTCGACCCTCAGTCGGCGTCTATCACGTCCCTCTTGGCAGCGATGTTCCCAGAAATTCCGTCTGGTGAGCACTTTCCAGGTTATCGACCCTCGGCCAAAGCCTACGAGCACAGTCTTGCTGTGCCCACCTGCGTGGGAACTCTCGATTTAGCTCAGTTGGCTAGCTGCCTGAACTCGGAGTCCAAGAGTGGCAGCCTCTTTGCAGAAGGTAATCAGTGTCAAGATATTTTTCATGATAGTTAGCTTATTATGTAATATGAAGCACCAGTCTTTACCCGAAGTTGGATTTATATATTTTTGTAAAGGCACTTCTCTCTGATTAATAGTATTGATTTCCCTCTCGTGCTCGAACTACGAGGAGAAGGCTTGACATTTTGACTGGGAAGTCCAATTTTGTATTATTTAGTTTTCTAGCTATGAGAAGTTATACAACATTTTATTATCTATAAAAGTTTCTCTGTTTTGAATACAAAATACAATAATAAGTTTCATTCATAAGTCTGGTAAAATAATGAAACTTTATACTATAATCATAATTCGAGACCAAAATCTGGCAAACGTGGTTCATCAATCTTTCTTTGGACCTGTGCCACTACGGTGAAACGAGACCTCATTCTCACAACATTAACTTTATTTATGACCATTTTTTGCCCTGATTCGTCTTCTAGGCATACATTCTCTTGACACCAGGAGAATAAGATTAGAACCAAGAAGTCACCGACTCGCTCTTCGGCCGCCTCACGCACCCACCAACAGCGATAAAATCAATTTTGGCTCAGCTAAGACGACCAACGGTAGCAGCTTTTTGCCAGAATCTCAAGGTCTTTGCACAGCGACTCTCGACAGAGTGACATATCGCGACGCAGCTAAAAAACATGGTCAACAAGCGAGCAACAAGTATCAGTTCAATACTCTCGAGAATCGAAGGTATCATACTTTAGGAAAAGCTTCTTCTGGTTCAAAATGTAGGGAAATTCCGGAAGTTGCAAATGGTACCACAAACTCAACTAGTCACTCTATCTTAGTGGATCCTCTGAATAAAAGATCAAATGGAATTTATTCTGGAATAACGATCGATTCATTTTTGTATCAAACAAATGGCACGAGTGGGAACAACCAGGATGATCTTAAGAACTTAAAGAAACCTAAAAGTACTGATAAATTGTTTGATGATATTAAGCTAGAGGAGATTTCTGACTTCAGGTATTATGACTCCGTATTTTAGTAATATAAAGTTTTTCATATTCTAACTTCTCTTTTAAAATTAATTTTAGGAAAGAAACCTCTGAAAGAACCGGGAAAATATACAGAAATGGAAACTCGGGTCATGAGGAGAAGCAAATGAGATTTCTAGCTGAGAAAACGACACAGGAATCTTCACAAGAGCATCTTTATGAGGTGATTGCAGCAAACGTAGATCCGAAACCAGAACCAAGGGTAGAGCGAAGAAGAGACAGACATGGTAGGAGGCCACATTCAGCTCCAACGATGGAAGTGGAGGAAGGAACAAAGTGTAATCACAGGAACAGAAAACCTGCTTTACCTCCTCCTGGGTACCAGGATCCTGCAACTCCACCTTTGCCTAAACAAAGGCCTGTTTCGACTCTAGTGACTAGTGTTTTGGAAGTCGAAAATAATAACAAGATCATCCTAAAGGTAGAGCCTATTAAGTCTCCTGGTGATCCTGTGACAACAAATGGCACTACGCCTTCGGATTCAACTGAAGGTCAGGCTTGATATCAGGAATCAAATTCTTCTTCTGAAGATCGCATTTTGCTTAATATCTTTAGGATACAATTTTTTTCTTTTTAGGAGAACCATTGTCAAATCTTAGAAGACTGAGGTGCGCCAGCGTGCCCGTAGCTCAAAATAAAATGGTAGTACCTCGCAGTGCAGTTTCTCTACCCTGTATGCCACTCCGAGATAGCAAATGCAGCCTCTCAAACAATCTTCCCAGTATTCAAAATCCTCCAAGTCCGCCTTCTTCAAAGCCAAGTAGTCCCACTCCCAGCTCCAGTTCAAGCAACCTCACCTCTGAATGTTCCGGATGGGTCAGCAGTGGCGACACCTCAAGTTCTGAACAACGTCAAGGGAAAATATCAAGCGAACAGCTCAGACAGAAGCTCTCGAAAATCGTATCTAGGAAGGACAAGTCGCCAAAGGGTACTATTGTCGAGAATTCCTACGAGGAAGTCCGACTACCTCCACCCAAAATGTTCCAGGACGAGCCACCACCCCCGGAAGAATTCAGGGATCCACCTGTCCCAATTGACAATCCCTTGTATCATGTTTATGAGTCAGTGAAAAAAGCCAGAAGTCCTAAGCAAAATAAAACTGCTCCCTGTAGTCCTCAAAGAAATAGGGATAGTCTTTATAGTGCCAGGGATATTTGTCTAGATTGCTATCAAGAAGGGAAAGAATTGCTTCAATCGACACAGGATGACTTCATCAATTTTAAGAAGTGCAAGGAGGAGTTCAAGAGACAGATGAGCTTCTCAGGAAAAATCTACAGGTGATTTAGAAATATTATTGATAGCTTTCCTGGGGTTTAGGAGTTTTGGGATTTAAGTGTTTCCTGATTTTGTTTATACACTATTTGGCTTTGTATCGACTATTTCAATCACCAGAAAAGTAAATTTTCTTGTATCACTGTAAAAGGTTTTATTTCGAACAAATTCTTATAGAAAGGTACTTTCGAGCGAAACCCTTCCAATCTGACCTAAAGAATTCTTCGTAGCCCAAGTTTTGACTTCTCACTGTGTGTTAATATATTATTTATGTTTATTTATTGTTTGGCTTTATATTTAACTCTGCTTCATTTACTTTATGTTGTGTTTCGTCTGTCTGAGTTTATGCGTTTTGTATTTCAGACTTAATTTACTGATTTTTTTATGTTTATATTTAAGTTTTATCAGTTCGAAATCCTTTAGAGAGCAAAACGACCCGCTGTTTCGTTTCCGTAAGCGCGCTCGTCATCCTCTAAGACCCAATGTGCCTCTTAGTGACTACCAGTCTCTGGCTTCAACGATGCCGTACTTCAACATCAGCGACGAATATCGGCTGCTTTCTCCCGAGGGGGCGCATCTTATCATTTGTGTTCATGGCCTCGATGGAAATGCGGCGGATCTTCGTTTGGTCAAGACATATCTGGAATTGGGACTTCCTGGAGTGCATCTTGATTTTCTTATGTCTGAGAGAAATCAGGTATTTCAAAAATGTTTTATTTTTTAAAAAGGTGCCATAAGAAGCCATTACAAAAGTCAATTTGAAATTTATTTTTTAGTTCACGTTATTCAGAGACATGAAATCCTGAGAGTGGAAACTTGAATTCACTTAACGTCAAGTATAGTGAATTGCACTTAATTTAAATGCACTTAACCTGAATTAAAGGTTGCATGGGACAGCACTTTATTTTTTTAATTATACCGAACTTTCGGTTTCAGACCAGTTTTGGGGGTCACGTGAAGATAGTTAGGGCCACCTCATTGATTCGAATTTGATTTAAGTCAATTGTATTGAATGACTGAATTACAGAGCTTTAATGAATTAATTGTATTAAAATTAAATTAAGTGAATTCTACAGGTTTCAGTGTGAATTCAAGATAGTTTATATATAAATTAAACATAAATTTAAGTAATTTGACACAAGTTTAATTTACCTCATGGCCAGGTGAATTAAATATAATTCAACTCAATTAAAACTAAATATGGTCGTTGCATTTTTTAATAATAAATTACCTATTATTTATATTGGTGAAAGAATGTGTGTTTTAAACACTTGTTTCGCAAGAAATTCAAATCCGTATTTTAAATATTAGATGATATTTAGTTGTTCGATCGCTATATTATTTTTGATGAAAACAAAAAATTATTGGCTTGAAAATAACGAGACAAATGAAATTTTTCATGATTTTTAGAATGAAATAAAAATAGAGACTTCACAAACATCAAGTTCCTAATATTCCAAATGCTGGAAATCTATTTTCATATTTCAAGTAAAGATTTAAAAACAAATTAATTTTTTCCAACGACCGTATGCAAGTGAATTCAAGTGAACTAAGAAGACTGAAATTTAGATTTCTAGTCCTGTGTGATCTCAGAATTTAAAAAAACAGTGTACTATGTTTTAATTTAAGAAACGTCTATTTTCAGGATCCTCTAAAGAGAAATAAAAGCTTCTAATTCCTTTAATAGTCTTTCGTCTTCTTTTTTTTATTGATCAAAGTAAATTTTTAAGGGTGATACTTTCTCGGATTTCGACACAATGACTGATCGCCTAGTTGGTGAGATTCTTCACCACATCGAGATGTCTGGACTGAATCCCACGAAAGTAAGCTTCATCGGACATTCTTTAGGGACCATCATTATTCGAAGCGCTCTCACTCGTCCCCAGTTGAGACCTCTTCTTCCTCGTTTGCATACTTTTCTCAGCCTGAGCGGACCTCACTTAGGCACTCTATATAATACGAGCGGGCTCGTAAATGCAGGTAGGTTAAAAATTAAAATAAATTTTTTTTTAATTAACTAGAAGGAGCAAGTAGACCAAATCTGGATGAGACACCAAATGTGGATGAGTTTGTCCACATTTTTGCCTACAAGTTTTCATGCTTAACTTTCCCAAAATTGTTCTAATACACAACAAAGTAAATACTTTTTTTTAACAATAAAAATGATATTTTAAGATTTCACAAGCCTTATGAAGTTTAACACGTATTTTCCTTCAAATAAAAGAAGCTCTTGTAATTTTTATTCAGATTGGTTAATGTTTGATGTATCGAGTTGCCCCTAAGTATTTTTCTTCACAATGAGTCATAGCTCAGTGGGCACAAAACTTTGAAAATCCCAAGAACGTCCTTGAGACGTTCCAAGGACGTCCTATGTCAGCCCAAAAAACGTCTGTAAGACGTCCAATGCCATAAAGATGTCCTAAAGACGTCTTAAAGACATGTACGTTATTGGGACATCTTTCGGACTGTAATTAGAGGTCTTGAGAGCATCCCTAGGATGTCCAAAAGACATGTTATAAAAGACGTTATAAGGATGTCCCAAAGACGTCTCTAGGACATTCTGAATTTTTTTGCATACTGGGAGAATACGAATCAAAATATACTTTTTGAATTTCATCTCCATAAGTGTGTTTTTAGGGCGCGAAAAAACACCTATTGGTGAAAAGTTGGGTGGTGTGAATTTTTATTGATAATAATTTTTAAATAATTTTTTAAGAATAATTTATTATTATTTATAGCAATTTTTCCTTAGAAAAGAGTTAGAATATCGCTGCGTTTTCCGATTTTTTGAAACTTTTTAGTTAGCTCGAGGCAAGAGTCAATTAAATTTAACAAAAAAAAATTGTTAAGGCAAATTATTATTTTTTTAAACAATATTTTCTATAAATAATGCTAGAAAGTTGCGGTTATTTTCTGAAATTATTAACTTTTTGTGACTTTACGCTTAGTAAAGTAAGAATTAATGCAAGCTAACAAAAAAACAATCGATTGATCAAATTATTATTGATTATAACTATTTTTTTTTTGACTTTTCAGTTCTAAGCAAATAATAAATGAACATCAACTAGGATTATTTAAAAAAAATTCTTAAAATATTAATTTAATCAAATAACAAAAAATTTGAAGAATATTTAAATCATCTGGCTTTATTTCAGAAAAGTCTCTTAACAAAGAAACTAGAATTAATTAACAAAAAAAGTGGAAAACTTTAGAAAAAATCGCAAATTTCTACCATCATTCTTGTAAAATGTTGTTAAAATAATTAATAATTTTTTTAAAGAATTATTTTATTATCTTAAATTAATTATTGAATGCTCTAAATGAAAAGATGAAGATTTTGGTAAAACCGCGAACTTCTATTCCAAGAGAAAATTGTGATAAACAATAATAAATTATTTAAAAAAATTTTTAAGCATTTAGTTATCAGTAAAAAGTAATATTTTATACGTAGGAAAAAATTTATACTGAAATAATCCGCGAAACAATAATAATTAGGGAAAAACTCGAAAAATCAAATTCAATCAAATTTGTTCATGTTCTGTGGCTAATTATGAAGTGATAATGTTGAGGATGAAATGAATCTACTTAATATTAACGACTATGAATAAAATTTATACAATTTTTATTGTTGTTAAAAATATTCTAAAAATATCTTAAGTTCAACATTTTCACCGGAATTTTTGTTATTTCATCGTGTTGCAGATATCTTAAAGGGAATTTTACAACAAAACAATTGTATCTCAAGCTTTTAGTTCATATTTTTATTACAAAATTCTTAAATAAATAGTAAGCTATAGCTATTTTATGCCTGAATTAGCGGGGTTTCTTCGTTATTATTCTTTTTATTCTTCTTTATAATGGTACTTTTTAATGATAGCACTTATACTATTCACTATAATGAACCTAAATAATAAAATAATGGCGCCGCAGAAATGTAATGATGTAAGAATTCATAATTTAAAATTATTATAAGTCAATAATGTTAGAATTCACCATTTTTTTATTGGACCTCATTTTCTTAGTTTTTAAGGGTTAGTTTTTAACTATAAATTTAGGCAATAAAAAAGAATGAATTTTTGAAGCCTTTAATGCGAATTATTCAGTAATAAAAATAAACTTTTTACTTTAGTAGCACATTGTGCTTTAATTTATAGTTTCATTCTGATACATATTGATGATATTTCACTTATTTCTTTAGCAAAAAAAATAGTATTGGTAAAATGTCTAGTTTTGATATTATATTTGTTAAAATAATGAACATCGAAATCGGTAAACAATTTTTTGCTGTTCCCGATCGTTCCCACTGTACACCGAATAGTATCAGACCAATAACCCGATGTCCCATTAAAAATTAACCTTGACTTTGACAGGCGATAGCGGCGGCCTGGAATTCAGATACATTTTTTTCATATAACAGCTTGAAAGCTCATTAAATTCTGCAAAAAAAAAATAAAATTGAAAAATCTTCCTTGAAAACCAGATTTTATGTTTGTGTTTTTCATATGATTATTCAATACCCACCAAGCCAAATTACTTCAACTAGGTCTCATTTAATTCATCACGTTTCAAAGGCATTTCTTATTTTAGTAGGTTACCCGGGTAGTTATAGGTTTCATGATTACATAATGATTAAAAAGAAAAAAACTAGTGCTAAATTGTAAGTTAATCAACATCGAGTTGTCTCATCCTGTGCTAATTTAAAAAAGAGGAAATACTTTTTTAAATATCCCTTTTTCAATTTGCAGGTATGTGGTTTATGCAGAAATGGAAGAAGTCTGGCTCTTTACTCCAACTCGCGATGAAAGATTCCTCGGATGTAAGGCGATCTTTCATGTTCCGGTTGAGTCAGAAGAGCAACTTGCAGAAATTCAAACACGTTTTACTCTGCGGAAGTGCTCAGGATCGCTACGTGCCACTTCATTCGGCTCGTATAGAGCTCTGTAAGGCTGCAGTTCGAGATCCTACCGATCAGGGTAAGAACCTTTTTTTTTAAAAAATGTGTCTCTTTATTTTTATTTCTATTAAGAGCGTAGAGTAATTGAAAAATCACTCATGTGAGTCGAGAGCTCATGGAGACAATAGAAATGCGGAAATCGATTGACCTCTCGACTTGTGACATTTTGGATCCAGAAAAATAATTGAGATTTGTTTTAAAAAAATAGGGCGAAAGAGGTGAATCGGAATTAACTTGTACCTGATATTAATTTTAAATTAAGGGAAAACATAAATGAAATTTCAACTCTTGAAAATATTAGTAAGACTGGACGGTTAGTAGGGTTGTACAAATTCATACCTGTCTAAATTTTATTATTTATTTTTCGTCAACAATTTCGCGAAAATTTGTTAATAATAAATACTTCTTTTTCCCGTTTTTTGAAAAACTGAATTTTTTCATTAAAAACTTCATTAACGAAATGGAGAGAAGGGAGACAATCATACAAAATCGAAAGTTCATTTTTTGGCCCATCCTAGTGCTCGGTTTTTACCCAACTTATTTTGAATAATGTAAAAAAATGGGATAATTATTTCATGATTTTTAATCTTCCACTTTTTCATCTGAAGATATCGTAAAATATATTAGTAGAACATGATTAGCCATTGCGATTCCGAGTAAACTATATGCATATGAATGCAAATGAATGCAGTGATTGCTGATGATTGCAAGTGAATGCAATTAATGATGAATGGTATTAGGTGACTAAAGGTGATTTCAAGTACCTGAAGGCCAAGAAAGGTGACTTTAAGTCAATTATAGTATTTTCCAGTGATTTGCAGGTGCCCTTAGATGATTGCAGATAATTTCAGATGATTTCAGATGATTTCAGATGATTTTATATTTTTTAAGATGATTTTAGATGATTGTGGATGATTGTATATGATTATAGATGATTGTAGATGATTGAAGATGGTTGCAGATGCTTCCAAGTAATTTCAGATGATTGCGGGCAATTGTAAATAAATGTAAGTGATTTTAAGTGATTGTAAGTTATTTCAGGTGACTTTAGAAGATTTTAAATGATTGTCAGTGATTGTAAGTGATTAAAAGTGATTGCAAGTGATTGCAGATGATTTTATATGATTATAGATGATTATAGATGATTTTAGATGGTTGTAGATGAGTGCAGATGCTTCCAAGTAATTTCAGATGATTGCGGACAATTTTGAATAAATGTAAGTGATTGTAAGTTATTTTAGGTGACTTTAGGCGATTTTGTATGATTGTAAGTGATTTAAGTGAATCAAAGTGATTGCAAGTAATTGCAGATGATTACAAGTGAGTAGGGTTATCCAAATTCATACCTGTTTAAATTTTAATAATTATTTTTCGTCAACAATTCCCCGAAAGTTGGTTAATAATAAATACCTCTTTTTCCCGTTTATTGAAAACCTGTATTTTTTCATTAAAAACTTCACAAACAAAATGGGGGGAAGGAAGATAATCATAAAAAATCGTAAGCCCATTTCTTGGCCCACCCTCGTGGTCGGTGTTTCTCCAACTAATTTTAAATAATGTAAAAAAATGGGATAATTGTTTCATGATTGTAAGTGATTGTAAGTGTTTCAGTGATTGCAAGTGATTGCAGATGATTGTATATGATTATAGATGATTATAGATGATTGTAGATGATTGCAGATGCTTCCAAGTAAAAAAATGGGATAATTGTTTCATGATTTTTAATATTTCACTTTTTTCATCTGAAGATGTCGTAAAATATATTAGAAGAACATGATTAGGCATTGCAATGCCGAGTAAACTAAATGCATATGACTGCAAATGAATGCAGTGATTGCTGATGATTGCAAGTGAATTCAATTAATGACAAATGATATTAGGTGACTAAAGGTGATTTCAAGTACTTGAAGGCCGAGAAAGGTGATTGCAGATGCTTCCAAGTAATTTCAGATGATTGCGGGCAATCGTGAATAAATGTAAGTGATTGTAAGTGATTTTAAGTTATTTCAGGTGACTTTAGGCGATTTTGAATAATTGTAAGTGATTGTAAGTGATAAAAAGTGAGTGCAAAAGTGAGTGCAAGTGATTGCAGATGATTAGAGATGATTAATTGCAAATGCCATTATGTGATCAAAGGTGATTACAATTAATTGCAGGCAAAGAAAAGTGATTTGAAGTGAGAGATTATTGTAAATGATTGTAGATGAGGGACGTCCAACGTGAGTTCGCGCGCTTCTCCTTTCTTCCCCTTCTCCGAGGGCTTCACCGAGAATTCTCCTCTTCTCGTTTCGCCGAGGACCCCTTTCCACATCGTGCGCACTGCATGAACGTTTCTAAGGTGGTAAGAGAGGGGATTGACGAGTGGCAGTTATTTACACCGTACACTCGCGTTGGACATCTCTGTTGTAGATGATTATAAGTTATTACAGGTGATTAAAAGAAATTCCAGATGATTGCAGGTGATTGTAAATAATTGTACGTGATTGTGATTCCAGATTATTGTGGGCGATATGTGATTCTAAGTGATTGAATGTGATTGCAGCTGATTGCAGACGATTTAAAGTGAACGCAATTAATAGCAATTGATATTAGGTAATCAAGCAAAGGTGATTGCAAATACTTCTTGGCAAAAAAGTGATCTAAGTGAATTCTAGTATTTTCGAGTGATTGGTCGGTCCTGGTAGATGATTTTAGATAATTTTGGGTGATTGCGAATGATTATAAGTGACTGAAAGTGATTGCAGGTGATTGTAGATGTTTGAAAGGGATATCAAGTGACTGGAAGTTACCGAAGGTAAATGAAAGTGATAGCAGGTGATCGCACGTGATCGAAGGGAAGCAACTTTAAAAAATGCCGTCCAGCGGACATGGATTTCCTCGCATTAAAGAGGATTATGCTAGATGACCTGATATTAATCCTGATTGCATAGAATTACCCTGGATTACATAAAATTATGGTGGAATAATCTGCTGAAACTAAAATCGTGCTTATGGCCATTCCTCTGGAGTCCTTGTAGGATTAAAATTGGATTCTCTCAAATCACAAGTGGATTATCTAGCATTACAAGTGGATTAGCCCAGATTACATATGGATTAACTAGGATTACAAGTACATTAACCTATAATACAAGTGGGTTACCTAGGAGAAAACTCAATTGCAACTGAATTTCCTAGGATTAGAAGTGAATTTCCTAGGACTACAAGTGAATCACATATGATTTCAAGTAGATTGACTGGTAAAAAACTAAATTTCTTGAATTTTCTCAGATTACAAGTGGATTACCAAGGAATGTAACCATTGGCTATCTGGGCAGATGACTATTCCGCCCCAGCTGTCTGTGTAATGTTCCCCCACTACTACTGGAGAAGGCCCCCCCGCTGACCAAGCTCAGTACCAGCAGCTCGACGGTGTGAGGGGAAGCCGCGTAGTGGGGAACCGTACACAGGTAGCTGGGGCGGAATTGACCATCGCTCGACTACCTTGGCTGCCACTGGCAGTCAAAAGACTGGGTCAAATAGCCCCCAATAAATTTTCGTCGAACATGCCCTTCAACTTGTCTCTAATCCTTCGTGGCATATTAAAATTTTAGAGAAAGTTGTACAATAGAGTATAATAAATTCAGATTCTTCGGAGTGAACGATTACCCGTAAAGAGCTATGAACGAAACGACCGTAACTCTTCGCAGTGGATTACCTAGGATAACAAGTGAATTATCAAGGAACAAGTAAAATGAATAATATTAGAAGACGATTAAATAAGATTACAACTGTATTTCCTTGGATTACAAGATGATTGCCTAGTATTGCAAGTGGATAGCCTAGTATTTTATTAGATTACTTATATTAGTCTAGATTACAAGTGATTACAAGTGGATTGCCCATAGTTACAAATGAACTGCCCTTAAGTACCTAGTAATAAAACTTGATTTTCTAGTATTACAAGTGGATTACTTAAGATTTCAACTTGAATGCGTAGGATTACAAGATGATTATCAACGTTTAAGCGGGTTTGTGAAGATTACAATGTACTAATTTTATTACTCCCGATTACAACGAATTACCCAGGATTACTGCACGTCATAAATGAGTCGCCTAGCCCTAGAGTTACAAGTAAATTATATAAAATTAGAACTGGATTTCCTATAATTATGAGTTGAGTTTTTAAGTGGATTGCCTAAAATAACAACTAGATGATCTAGAATTGCAAGTGATTATTGCCTGGGAGTACAAGTTCATTACCTCGGATTACCTAGAATTACCTAGAAATATACTGAATTACCCAGATTACCTCCGATTATCAGGTCGGCTAACCTATCGAGCGAGCGGATTACCAGAGTCTTTTTCTAATCGCAGGTGATTTAAGGTGATTCCAACGAATTGCAGATGATTGCTGATGATTGCTGATGATTGCTGATGATTGCTGATTATTGCTGATTATTGCATATGATTGCACGTGTAGGGAAATGATTTCATGTCACTGCAGTTGACTAAAAGTAATTTTAAATCATTACAAGTGATTGTAAATGGTTTTAATTAATTTCATGGTATTGAAAGTGATTTCTCGTGACTGGAAGTAATTTTAAGTGATTGTAAGGTGATTACTAATCATTGATTGAGAAATAGACTATTTTATAGCAAGTAATTAAAAAGTGCTTTAATTTCAGGTGGCGCCTATAGAGAAATGGTCCACAACATTCTCTATCCGATAATGTCAGCTCCAGGAGTCAGTTTGGTAAGGTACGACGTTCATCACGCTTTACCTCCAACTGCAAACGCGCTGATAGGCAGAGCTGCTCACATCGCCGTCCTCGATTCCGAGCTCTTTATTGAGAAGTTCCTCCTCGTGGCGGGCCTGAAATACTTTAGATAAGGAACGGAATTTTTAGCGAAATGGAAAATTGTAACCGTAATAGTAACAATATTAAGGACGTGGATTCCGTCGTCGACGCTTGCCTTGGAATCGAGATAGTCCGTCAACTGAACCCTTTGTTCATCAGGACATGCAAAATTTTCCAAGGCTCGTCACCGAGTAGGCTAGGATAATTAGAATGCGCGGTGTCCGAGACTCCACTTCTTATTCGCCGTACAAAAAAATCGAATTTTTGATTCGTCGAAATTTTTACACGTATCACGATACACGATTTCGTCTGAACGATTCTCGTAGATTCAAGTCTCCCTCGTCAAAAAGGAACTGTGTCGCTTTTGTGTAGAAATCTCAAAGATGCTAATTAGTTTTTCTATAAATTAAAGATTCTGAAACTAGGATTACCAATAGTGCGTTTTTTAAATATTTTTTTTTTCAATTTAGGAATATCTTTGGATTTTTGATTCATTTGATTTCATTCGCTCTAAGGTTGTAAAAACCTTGACTCTTTCATCGAAAACTCACGATCGAACTTAAGGATTTAAACGAGAAGGAGGCCTGCTCGTTTTAGCATTTCTAGAAGCGTTTTAGCTGTTCGAAAATTAGAACTCGACAAACGCACTAGAATTTTTATAATGTGATTTATCTCCTACAATTTTTAAATTAGAGCTAAGTTTTTTATAGACAATGAATGATATGTCATTAAAAATGACGATGCCCATTTCTTTCTAAGTATAATAGGAAGAAATATAGAGTGATGTAGAAGGCTTTTTACGTTTTATTTTTTTTATCTGAAAAAGTGAGCCTTTCTCAGTATCTTCTTCCTAAAATCGATTAAGTCACAAATTAAACAGAAAAAATTTGTACGGCCTAATCCTATATAGGATGTTCAGGTTTCATTTTTGGAAAAAAATTTTGCTCCTAAATTCAAAATTTATTTAGTTTAATACTTATTTCGTTTTTTAAAGTGTGAAAATTAGGTGCGAGTGAACTTCGATGATATATTTTCAATTCATGCTCTAAAATATTGGGGAAATCACTTCCGACCACAAAGCGAATTTCGGCAAATTCGTGGCTAATAATCGACTGATTTGTCAACTTTAATTAATAGTAGATAAGCTTTTGAGCTAACCGTTTATCAAAAAATGAGTCGCATCAAAACTTTAGGAATTTCGAGAAACAGAAACAGCAAAGAATCGATTGAATATAACATGCAACGTAAATACTGATTTGAAAATTCAAAAATAATTTTTGAATAAAGAAAAATTCAAGTAAGTTGATAATCAATCAATTAAAATAATGAAGAAGAGTGCAATGTCAAGCTATTACTTTGCTGCTTGTACTCACCCGATTCATTACAGAGTCGAAGAAAAAATCTTTTATCTGCAAACTGTATAAAAATGATTTACTACTGAAATGTTTTATTCAAAAAGAAATAAGTACTTTTTTCTTTCGTCAATGATAAGAAACGAACCTAAGTTAAACTTCGCGTTTCAATTAAACTGATTAAATTATTTAATTATCAACTAAAATTGTAAATAACTTTTTTAAGCTGGAGAGAATGATTCCAAAGTTTGTGCAATTTTAAAACGAATATCCTTAGTATGTTTAGAGATAATTTTATAACTTCGAGTTAAATGACTTTATTGTACATTGTGAAAATGTTAATAATCTTAAATTTAAGCAGCCCTACACTTGGGAATCGTTTGCGACTGCAAATTTTCGAATTTAAAGTACTTTAAATAAAAATATTTTTAAGTCAGAGCCTTAAAAAGTTAAATGAAATTTAAGTAAAATTTAATTTTTGAATGTTTAAACCGATGATGTTCAAAATAAAAGAAAATTAGCTATGAAGCATTCAGTCAATTCGCAAACAAGAAATCTTAAACCTAAATTAAATTAAATTAAATTATAAAATTATTAAGTTATTAAATTATAAAAGTATTTAATTATGAAATTATTGAAATTATAAAATATTAACCTTCTTTATATTGTACAATACGTGAAATTAAAATATTTAAGATTGATGTTTTTTTAAATTTCAAAGTTTTAAGTTAACTTTGATTTTTTAAATAATTATTAGATTTGGCTCCTGTTCAGGATATATGATTGCTCGATAGTTAACAAAAATCCCATTTAATATTTTTCGAAATTTCAAAAAAATGGAAATTTAACTTTTTGATATCCTTATTACTTTATTATAAGGTACAATTTGAATTAAAAATAAACCAAAAAAGAAAATAATGTCTGAAAATTTGAATAAGAAAATAAAAGTAGAAAACACGATACCCAAAAACTCTTTCAGCCGACTTTTAAAAAGAAAATGTTGATACTTTGTTATTTAATGAATAAAATGTCAAATAACAATTCATTGAATATTGAATAATACCACTTTGCATAAAATATTCAGATTCATTCTAAAATAAATAAAATCAATAAATAATATGTTCAGCAATATTTCCCAGTTGGGCTGTAGATTAATATAATTATAAATTATTTATCCTGAATTGCAGGCAAATGTTATTCTGATATGAAAATTACCGTATCTATATTACGTGGACTCCATCAATATTTATCATTTATTTGAAAGAATTGATTTTCAAATTAAAACCTTAAAAATAATTATTTTACCAATCAACTCTAGTGAACTTAAAACTTTGAGTTGCAAATAGAGGACTTTTTCTACGACTTTAATAAGGAGAGATTGAAACTAATGTTAAATAAATCATTGAAAAAATGCAAAAAGAAAAAGTTAGTCCGTCGATTAAATTTAATAAATTGCATTTGTATTAGAAATTAAATTTAAATTTAAATGACACTTAAATTAAAAATTGCTTTCAAATAGAAAATTATTATATAGAAATTCTATGCAAATAAATTGCAACATTTTAATCGAATCGCCTAACTTATTCTTAGTGCGAGAGAGTTGTTAGGAAAGTTACGAAACGTATGTCAATTGTTCCCCTCAGATAAATTTGCATGTGTGTGAAGTGTGCGGAGGTTCGCGAAGAAAATGATAATAAGCGTGGAGAGTGCGAGTAATCCTGAAAAAATTTATGCGAGGGAAGAGAGAATTAAAACTGAAGATTTTTTGCGTAATACATTTTTTTAAAGAAAGTGGCTTGTATTTAAAAAGTGCCAGCAATATAAAAGACAGTGCAGTGAAAAGCGTAGTGTGTGAAACTAAAAAAAAAATCGTAAAAAGGTGAACATAAATAAGGCATAAGCAAAATCCCTCCAATAATTTTCAATTGCTCATTAACTATTATAAAAATATTGCTAATCGTAATCGTCTTATATGAATTCGATTTCCTTTGGATCTCTTATTTTTAATTTTTAGTGCACATTTGTTTTAGACCTGAATTTTGGAACTTTTTTTATGTAAGTAACATTTTATTTTAAATTAAAAAATTTTAATTCAGTCTTCCAGCGAGGAATTGAAAAATAATTGATTCAAAATGAAATCGATGAGCTCTGTGTGATCGATGATCAACTATGTGTTATTGTGTAAAAAGCACAGGGAAAACGCTGTTCCTAAACAATTTTATTATACACAAAATATATTGTACACAAGTATACCAAAAACTTTTTCTATGCAACATTTTTCGTAAGCAGAAGATTTCCTATACAGAATTTAATATTGTTTGATACTTTTATCTTTTTCCTACAAAAAATATTTTCTACACAGAATTAAATAGTAATATTTTATTATCAATATAGTCTCTAAACATTGTACGCGAAAATATTATGTCCAATATTTGCACAAAATATATTCTGCATAAGATATTTAAAACAGTACATAAAATATTCTTTACAAAAAGTAGATCCTACACAAAATAAAATAATTATAATTTTAATTTAAATATTGTTGTTGCTAAATAGTAAATATTCTCAGTGAAGATACACAGGAATATTATACCCACAAGTATTAAGTGTAAACATTTTCCTATAAAAATTTCATTTTGTGTAGGATCTACTTTTTGTAAAGAATATTTTATCTACTGTTTTAAATATGTTATGTAGAATATATTTTGTGCAGGAAAAAATAAAAATATGAAACAATGTTAAATTATGTAGGGAATCTTCTGTGTATAAAAAATTTTATGTAGGAAAAATATAACAGTATTAAATTCTGTGTAGGAAAAATGTTGTGTAGGAAAAATAAAAGTATTGAATAATATTAAATTCGGTGCAGGAAATATTCTGTGAAAAAAATTCGGTGTAGGAAAAATGTTGTGTAGAAAAAGTTTCCTGTAGGAAAAGTATGATCAATGTACGTGTGTACAATATATTTTGTTTCGAAAAAAATTGTGTAGGAACGGGTGTAACCCAAAAGCACACTTCCACTTCGTGACGAATTCGTGTTCTTGTAATGATTACGATTTTAATACTATGATCATATTGTCAAAGATCTCGTCGTTTTTCCTACACGTTTTTGAAACGATCAAATATTTTCTAAGCATTGATTGAAAAAGTTTAAATTTCCAATAAATCATAAAGTGATTACAAATAGAAAAATGCATTTAAAATCGAATTCTACTCAATATCATGCTGAATCAACTTTTAAATTTAAAAGAACTGAAATTAGAATTTTTTACGCATGTAATCGACATGAAATAAACCACTTTTTCAATCAGGATTTGCGATTAAGATTCGAGAACAAATTTCTTGATCATTGTCGAAAATATTTTATCCCAAAATACCGCAATAAGGAATTAAAAAATCTTGCACAAAGGACTACAAAATGAAATCAGATGTAAAGCACACTACATAATATGTGAAACGATCAACTTGAATAATTTCAAGTGTCTCGATTTTCTTTTCGAAACGGAATACAAATTTAAGGAATTTTAATTGCTGTCCTATTGTTTGCTCAACTGCGTCATTACGCGTTATTATAATTACAATTACAATTAAAGTCTCAACGTGAATTGACTTTGTATACTCGTCACCTAAAATTTTTATCGTACAACTAAGGCACAATTTTCTAGGAATTTATTGAAGAGTCGTGATTGCTGTGAGATTTCTAATTTTGTTGCAGAAAAATTGATTAAATATGTTTCAATCAATCGATTAAATTTCGGTTATTTGTAGCATATATTTATTGAAATAAAAAGAGTAATCATAGTAGAATAAATACATTTTTTAACAATTTTGTTGCTGCTTATTTTTAATTAATTATGATGATAATAACGTTTTTCTTCTACAAGTTTATTACTCTGAGCATGGATATAGTAATTTTTGAACAGGATAAAAAATGGATATCAACTTCGCGAAAATGAAAGATCGTGCATGTAAAAAATAACAGGGGAGGGTAGGAGATGTCATTAAAAAAATAGAAACACCAAAGACAAAGTAACAGTGTATACAATATACATAGATGTATGAGTATATGAGAAATCTATAAATGCATATATATGAAATAGATGAATAAAATTGTAATTATTATTATTATTACTCTTGTAAGGAATTTTATTTTAGCTAAACCTTCCTATCCCTGGAAAATATGATTAATGCATCGTGAGGAACAAGAATATATATTGAAGTTATTTGATCAATTTAAAATATCGGATTCTGATTTTACGATGAAAAAAATGCCACGATTTTAGACACTAAGAGAATTTTAAGACACAATTTTATGAAAAATCTTCGGAATCCTATTCTGTGAATACGTAAGTCACATTTTGTTAGGCAGTGTTACGATATTTTACTAACTCAAGTAGAAAAAACTGAGCCGCTTTTCAGAGGACAGGACGAGACTGGTTACAATTCTCGCCTTGCAAGGGCCGCTGTGCGCGAGTACTCAGTCGAGTATATTGCGCAATATTATGAAATCCAATTGGAAGTGGCTCAGGCGGCCCTGAATGCTTGTTGGGTTATGGTAGGTCATTAAAAATTCTTAAAATGGTCAATCGACGCGTCTCGAAAACGCGAGCAAGAAGATTTAAACAAATTTATAAGTCAGTTTTCCTAGATTATGAGACGTGATCAATACATGTCATTAAGTACTTCTAATATCAGACAAAATTTTTCTCATGTAAAATCTTCTCATTTATAAGGCTTGAATTTGAGAAACTCCTTTCTTAATTTGTCATTGTTTTAAATTTACTGTAGGGTAATTTATTTCCAAATTTTTTGATTACAAATCTTTGAAACTAAAAATTGTGCAACTATACATTCTTCTAATTTCATCAAGGCTTTTAATATGCAGTTTTACATTTTTAAAAGACTTAATAGTGAAATTGTTTAAAAATTGATTAGAAATTTGTAGTATTTGAATTGAAAACTATAACATTAACATTCCCGAAACGCCATCGTTTTAGTTGTCCTCTGGGTTATATTTTTTCAGGTCAAATTTAAATTTTTGAATAGCATATCCCAATAGGAATTTTCATTGCGCATATTCTTAGTCCTATAAATATGTGTTTAGTTTCTTATAACTGTTTTTTAAACAGAAAAATAGCGCTATTTGCATTTGTTTAGAACTTTGAGAATATATTTAGGCTACTTTGCTATGTTAGCAAAAAATTGAATAAAAAGTTTTTTTTGAGATCATTCACAGCTTACGTGGAAATCTACACAGGCGTCCAGTTAATTTTAATTTTGACCATTTTAGTAAAAAATTATCTTATGTTTTGGTCCAAGTTGAGTTTACAAAACTGGGGTGAGTCATTTCCTTTTGGATATGTTAGTTGCGTTTATCATAACCCGTGTGTCCGAGTGCTAGTAAGCATATACTCCACGCAAGTTATAACGCGGGTCAAGCATTGCAACATATAAAGTTTGATCTTCTGTTTCTTTTAAACGGAAAGGCCTGAACTAACTCGATATATCGATCATTTTGTATATGTCGTCCAAAGACATACAGGAAGGTTAGCAAGGTTGTACACTATACGTATCCGGGGGTATGGGGCGTCTGGGTGATCTGATATTCATGAGTCTGGGGAGCAATGGCGGTAGAGTATGAAACCATGCACCTAAATATGTAAAAAGGGATAGAAATGGCTGAATTAAAATAGGCTGCATCTATACCTACGTGCAGCCTTACAGTTTTGCAAGTTGCATTGGACGAGCTGGAAAAGAGATTGGTTTTCTACTGAAGCCAGTCCGTCACCAGTTTTCGGTCAGTCAGTTGGGCTCACACATGGTAAAAAGTAGTCCTACATTGGATGGTAGTTCATTGGGGAAAACTGTTGTCCTTTCACCAATCCTTCAACTTTCAACTCTTTGTTTAATATCAACAACAATAATGTTTTCTACTACAGATTCTTAAGAATTTTTTACACCCCTTTCAATGATCACATGTACTTTAAAAAAATAATTATTTGAAAGACTTAAAATATATTTTTTTATTTCCGAGAAATTGATATTACTCGAAACATCTCTTCACTCACTAAGGATTCAGTAGAATAAAAATTTTGAAGCCTTAAAGTTTACACATACTTTTATTTATTTTTTATATAATTAACAGCAATCTTACAATAACATAAGATTTAATAAGTTATTACATTATTATACTAGCCACAAAAGTAACAGCGAAATTTATGTATTCTAAATATGTGACCGGGACAGGTAAAAGGGACTTATTGTTTTAATTTACATATACTAGTTGCTAGCACATTAATTCTTCTAAACTACGTCACATAGTACGCAATTTTCTGTAAGATGTTTCCCTTAAGATCCCTTCCCAGCTTGTTCAGGATAGCGTTACGGACAATTCCGTAGTACTAGAAAGTTAATTAAGGTAATGGTTCAGGATTTCGAAAAAAGAAATTCAGATGAAGACTTTTTTAAACCTTCCTAAATGTCAACTCATTTAAAAATTTTTAGTATCATTATGAAGCTCATTTTTGTATCAGCCTTAAGATGGTTACAGGCATGATGAGGGGACCTATAGCCTGAGGTGGGAACCGGAACACCAGAACCTTAGTAAAAGTACATAGCAAATTTTCCATAGTTACACAGTTTCATAAAAGGCATTCCGTGAATTAAAGGAATTAAACGAATTTAAGGAATTCAGCAAATTCGAGCCATTCAGAAAATTCAAGTATTCCAAAGAATTCAAGGATTTCAAAGAATTCAAGGATTTTAAAGAATTCAAGTATTTCAAAGAATTCCAACAATTCAATTAATTCAAGGAGTCAACGAATTTAAGCCATACGTATGTATTATAAATGTAAAGGTTGCCTGCAAATTCTGATTAAGTGGACAAGTAATTTTTATGGTGTAGACTCTTCCACTTTTTTCTCTCCTATCACGATGACGGGTCGATTGGCTCGGATATAATGATCCGTCTCGTTAGTAGCATCCCAATAAAAAATGCAATCTTCATTTTCTAAATAGGACACTAGAATATATCTATATAAAGGCATTGATTCTGCTAAGAGTCCTAGGTTTAGGTCTAGTTGTTGATGTATAATGCCCACTGCATCATTATATCTGTGCGTATATTCTCTCTAATCCATTACGCGACAATCATTAATAATGCGCTCGACAGATTCGTTGTTATCTCCACACATTCGCACCGGTCAATCACATCTTGATGTAAGACGCGTTTGTTATAACCTCTGGTGTTAATAACCTTCCCCCTGAGTCGCAATGACGTATCGGTTTACTTATAGAATCAGGGCGTCCTTTTTTAGCCAAATATAGGATGCCTCAGTATACACTTTATGTTGATATAATGTTTTGGGTTGCTGGACGTGAATGGCTTTTTGTCAGAATTGCATTTATAATTACCCTATGTTTTGTCCCTTAATATTCAAGTTCTCCTCGAAGGATAAGTTCAAGCTTCACAGATAAAGTGGTGAAGCACAACACCTCGCTGCCTGTTGATATCGTCTCGCAAATGTATAATTTGTGACGTAAACAGTTTATGGACATCTGCAATACACCGCCACCTATGTTGCTGCAAAAGCTATTATTTAAATCAACGAATTACTGTGGTGCATTCGGTTTTTAATTATTTCTATGCGAATAGTTCTGTTTAAACTTTTAATGCTGGTGTTCGACCATTTGATGAACCCATGCTGGTATATGAGGACAGGAATGAAACTGGTGTTAATTGACCTGAAACTTTTTGGCGAGATAAGAGAACTCTTAAGAAGCAATCTAAATCGTGTACTGAAAGAGGTTGTTATACTATCGTTAACTATCATATTCTAAATTGCTTTAGATTCTTTGACCTTGACGTCATTGTCAAAATCGTTCTCTATCTGTGTTTCTTATTTCTCCTCTGGTTAAATGCACTGTTCTGCATGTATCTAGTCCGAACTCCATGTGGATATTATTGGCAAGGTGCTTTGTGAATTCGACCACTTGCCTCAGTTTTTGCTATGTACAGACGTATTGGTTCTGGTCATCCATGAATATTAGATCATTTATTTGATGACCCTAAATATTATATATTATGAACCTATAAGACATTTTATTTATTTTTTTTTTTTTTACATTTTGGTTGTTCATGATTAAAATACTTGATTCTTGAAACACAGAGCTTCATCGCACGACTTAGAAAGTCAATGATAAGTGAGCAGATTCTTTAAATTTTCAAGACTTCTAGTGCAAATATACCGTATTTACAATGATAGCGGTAAGGAATTTATAAATTGAGGGAAAACAGGCCATCAGTTGAAATTCAGATGAATTTTGAGCGTCTGGTTTTTCGGCAACATATACGTAATACCTTGGAGCACAAAGCTTGGCATCAGATCTGGGTGTTCAATGATCTTTTAAAAATACCTTACCAACGCAGCATACACACTCGTCAGACACTTGTATCAGAAGTTGTGTACCATGTCCGAACCGAAGTTGTGATGTTAGTCAGCTCCATTTCAGGGTTATTGCTTGCTCTTGCTTTCTCTAGTTGAAATCAAGCAGCGTCTAAATTGCTTTGGTTCGTTTTGCCCAAACACTCGACAAGAAGTTAGTCATATTTTCCAATTAAGGGCTTTTGGTAAACAAAATGCTATGATAGGACGGTTGGCGCGTGGCCTCCCCTAGTGCGCTCACGCTCAGGATCTTTGTGCAACGCTTTTAGTGCCAGTTTTTTAAGTAATGTAATATTATATGCTACTAAAATAACTGCACTCTGCATTTTCAGGGTGAATTAACAAGGCCTGCATTACGGTCATTGTAAAATTAATTAAGAATATGCTTTAAAAATTAGAAGTGAGAACATACAACTTTTGAATTTACCCGCGCATTTTTCACTTCCTACTTCTGACACTAGATGGGTGTCTGCCACTAGATAGTTGCGATTCTCACAAAAGATGATAATTTTTAACAGTTTAAAAAACTGGAATATAATATTCATATTTTACTCACAGATTTTATCTGAAATCGAATTTATCGAAGCAGGTTTGTACGTAAATTTATTTTATTCTTGACTTTCTCATTATTATTCTCCTTTATCAATTATTCTCATGATTGTATTTTTGCAAATATCGTGACTTCGGTCGGTATTATCTGAAAATCTCTTTTTTTTTGAAAAAAGTACTTTTTGCACGATGCCCCCTAAAAAAGCGATGAAAATTTGGAAGAATAGGTGGATTAATCCTTTTCAAAATGTGAGGCATAAGGCAACTAACCGTAAACTCCGTGGTGTTTCCCAGGACTTGCGTTTGAAATTCCCTACACTACCAGAAGGAGCTCCAATTTGCAGTTCATGTCGATACCAACTCATCAACTCAGCGGGAATATCACCATTGAACTCTGGTGATATTCCAGAGCCTTCTGAAAGAGATAAGGTAGATACTGAGAATCATGAAATGATTTCCGAGGATAATGAATATCAGCTATATGACAGCGAAGAAGATTTAGATGTCTCAGACTTGCGCCCAAATCTTTGGGACGTAGAAAACTGATGCAGGTGTTCAATACGTCAGAACGAAAAGCAAGAAATGTCAAAAAATTAGTTTCAGAGCATGGAATTCTTATGCTTCCGAATTCAAAAAGAGGAAGAGCATTGACTCCTGAAACTGAAACTCTAGTGAAAAGCTTTTATGAACGCGATGACATAAGTCGAATGATGCCAGGGATGAAAGACTTTGTGTCGATCAAAAATGATGATGGAA
>JAAAKG020156793.1:0-23934 GCA_010014905.2 Druon quercuslanigerum | reverse complement strand
TCATACGAGCTATTTTTTTACAAAGAAACTGAAACTGTTTTATGTGTTCAAATTCAATCTCCACACACTTTGCCTTAACTTCACAATCTCTAAATTGAATATACTAAACTATAAATTCCATTCCTTCATGTTACTGTTAATGTAAAACAACTGCAAAAACTATAAGCTTTCGTGCACATGTTGCATCGGTACTGTGGTATATGGGATATTATTAATTTTTAAATTAGAGACAATGCCTTGCCAGAAATATGATGACCACATTGAAGATGCTGCTGAAACAGATTCATAGTGGTCTAAATTTAAAAATTTAGAATAGGTTTTGCAGAAAACACTTTGTAAGTGGTTTGTCGATAGCCTCCTCGTGGTGTGCCCTGGGTTCGACAAAATAATCTACAACCACAATCCATCAGTTTGACATACCATACATCCTAACAGAAACAGCGCATCAAAACATAATGAAGTAATATTCAAATATGTCACAGAATACTGTTAAACTGATGATTTATGATTTAAGATTTATCAATTATTTTATGTTGCATTATAGTTTAGAAATTAGTATCTAACGTTTTGACTAAAACCAATGCTATTTCAACAGATATGATCCAGTAGTCGACGTGAGAGAACTTTCAGAAGTCTTTAGTCCTGAAAGAAAAGGAAGAATAAACCTATCCTCATCTGGCCGTCATCATATGAAAAGGAAGAGTCGTTCGGCTCTCCAGAGCACGATGTCGCATTCACGGAGTTCTTGTCAAAGCCAATTCAGTGATTCGTGGGATGAATTTTTGGATACCGATCCTCTCAGGTGATTATTTAAACCTTTTTTACATTCCTTACAATTTTAACAAATCTGTAAACCAGTCCATTTTTCAAAATTGAATGCTGCCTGTCCTCACGTTTTAATCGGTTCACTCACTTTTATCTTGATACAATAAACTCCTAGAATGATTTCGTGGTAGAGCCATTTGATACTTCATTTGAAAAGTGGAAACCTCCATCTTGGTAGTAATGTTGTATAGTAGGAATCGACTACATTGTTTCTACGTCTATTTGTGTAGAGCTGTAGTCTATTCTCCAGTAATGTCAAAATTCTCCAAGTTCGTGGCGCCACCTCAGCGTTATATTATAAACTAGAATTTATGTATTTTGAGTTTCGGTAATCAGAGGGTCCTTGGTATGTACAAACTAAAGTTTGTTTCAATGTCTTCAATGGACCCATAAAACACATTGTATTTGTAATTTTGACAGCAGACTATTATTCATAATGATAACGTCATTAGATAAGTCTTCGTCGTTAAGATCTTAGTTCTTCCATTCATTCGTTGCCCACTCCTTCATTTTTAGTCGCCCTTGGAGAATTTTTTCTGCGATACCAGTTACAGAATTTGATTAGGAATTATTTCGACAGCTGGATTGTCATTAACTGGTGTATTTACTTTTTCGAAAAGGCATCATTGATGGCTTCCCATATTTTTATTATCTCCTTTACTGCTTCCACAATCTACCGTATTTTGTGGACGAGTCTCGATTCATTTTCTTTGATCGCACTATGTTGAATTTCTTCTTTTAAGAAAGGTGGCACTTTAGAAACAAAGCCTAGCTCTTCCAACAGCGACAAGTAATCTCTAAAATAGCGATCAATTACAATGACGTCATTTTCTTCTAATCTTCTGTGCAATTTGCCTGTATTGCATTTGAGCTAGCTAAAGAAATTACTGGCATAATCATTTTTGCCATTTGTAAAATATGGTTCTAAGAATGTAGACAGAATTTGTTACCAGCACCATGGTCTTCACATAACATCTTGCGTTTGGTGCTCTGAATATTCCAATTTCTATGAATACTCTCAATGTAGCTCTGTGGGTTTAATTCTTTGACGATGATCATTTAAGTGTTTGCAGACGATGCAAACTGATAATTGTAATCCACTTTTATTTTAATTGATTGCGGTTTCTGTCTGCTTGCCGTTGTTGAAGAAGATGGCTATCATGTTGCAACTGGTAATCCAGACAAATATTCTCCAAGGCCGAGTTGAAGAGGAGATTTGGACAAGGAAGCAGGTAGTCTGTGAGGCTTTAACAGATGATACTCTTACCTACTTCCCGAGACTTGCACTGGACGAGCGAATATTTTTAGCATTAGGCGTCTATTGGTTGAAGCTTGTCAAAGCTCACACTGATGAGCACTTCTCGAATTCTCTAATTAGAGTACAAATCCAATCCCGACATGAGTCTTAATTAACCAGAAATGCAATATGTGTTTGATACTGTCAAAGCGAATCTGCTGCATGAGTTGGAGGAAGCTGTTCTCACATTACAAGCATACTGTGCTATCTTAGGTACGCGAAACACTAAGTGGTAAGCACTGAACGGATGACGATGAGGAATCAGCTGCAGACAGCGAATGGCCTTGAACAGTTTTTAGATCATTTGCTCAGTAAGATTCATTATAGTTTTTCCTCCCTTTCTTCTATTTCGTGCTTATGTTATGATTCTAAGTGTGCTTGAATTTGAAAGAAAAGATCAAAAATATTTACAATATAAAAAAGAAACTAAAAAAGAAAAAAACCTCATTAGCAACCGTCACCTTAACGCGGTGATGGGAATTCTTTCTATTATGCCCAGTTCCTTCAAAAAAGCTTGCGTTGAATCTATCTCGATATCCCGTGTAAAAAGAAGCGCTAAAGATGATGGGATGAAGTTTCGAATACTCCTGCTTGAACGTCGGATAGAGAAAAAAGCATCTCACTACTCATCCTCTAAATTTTAAGTGTCAGCATTAGGAACTTTCTTCGTAAATGACACAAAAAAACGGCCAACAAAACCTTGCGTATTTTTTTTTTGTTCGTTTGTCGTATCCATCGACATAACTAACAATAACTTTTATATTTCACAACATAAGTTACTGAATAAAATTGGAAAATTTGATTCAGAGCGGCAGAGAATGATTTACTAAAATATTTTTCAATACATTCTACTTTAAAAATTTAGGAACACTTTTTATATTGTTTTTCATCGACGTAACATCCATCGACGTGACCGTCGTTTCATGTTGTGACGTCAGCTGCCAAAATGTCTGCACGCCGAGGGCCAAATAATACTACCTGTTGCATGAGACGAAACATAATTTTTTTTGTTTATTTATATGTGGTTAATTTAGTTAAAACTATAAACGATTATGATTAATGCATGATAAATTTTTTGCAAAAATTGTGCTTAGTTTTTTAATTAAATGAGATGTATAAACTTATTAAATTTTTTTCGCAGGGTTTTTAAGATTTCAAAACATTTGAAATTACTGTTTTTTGGCATTTATCCTGAATTCTTATTAACTATTCTCACTTCTCCTTAATTCAATGCTTTTGTTCAATTTTTAAAAGTTTTTATTCAATCGATCACGAGAAGATCCTTTGACAACATGATTAGAGGATTTTAAATATTTGAAAATATTTTATAAAATTCCTTGGCATTTTTAGGATTATTAAAAATTTCAAAAAATGTCAAAGGATGCTTCACATTTTTGGTAATTTCAAAAGATTGCAAAGATTTTTTTAATTGATTCCAGTAATTTAATGGGACTTTGAAGAATTTGTTATATTTTTGGGTATTGTCAAAAATTCGCATGCCCTTTCAGGAACGCTAAACATTTTCAAGGGATCTCAAAAGATATTAAAGGATTTTAAATACACTTTATAGGAATTTCAAAGACTTTGAATTATTTTTAGGTATTTAAAGGATTCCAAAGCATGTTCAAGAGATTTAAACTATAATCAAAAATTGATTCATAATTTTTTGAATTAGTTCAAATATTTATTATTCTATAAAAAATAAACATTTGTTTTATATCTAGTGTATATTTTCTATTATACTTTTCCTCATTTGTGAAAATTAATTGGCTTTCTTTTACATTATTCAGTAATAATTCTAGTTACAAGAAAGTTGGGAAACGGGTGCAATATCAAAAGGCGACATTTGGAAAATTTGGTTTTATATTTACTTTTTTTGAAAGTGCCCTTTGCAAATCGAAAAAACTCCAAACACCGGCCCAAATGACTTCTCTTTAAAGATGAGAATTAATAATTTTAAATGCTTAATGAAATCTTAATGAAGCGTAAAACCTGAGCAACTGCAAATTTGAATGTTTTAAATCGATCTAAATCTTAGAAAGATCAATTTTAACAACTTGTACAATTAAAAATATTTTAACAATTTTAATCATTTGAAAGTAACAATTTAAGATTGAAATGCAAAATGTCTTTGTTTGCCTTTGGAAACCCTTAACAATCTATTTATTATGATAAAAGAGATATTTCGGGTTTCAATCGCGTACAAAACTACGAATTTTGCCAACGTTTCGTGAACATTGCAGTTAAATTCTTCAGGGCTGATCTGACACTGAGCTATCAGGTTACGTTGTAACCAAAGCGCCCCACCATAGAGAC
Source organism: Druon quercuslanigerum (assembly GCA_010014905.2). Classification (NCBI taxonomy): domain Eukaryota; kingdom Metazoa; phylum Arthropoda; class Insecta; order Hymenoptera; family Cynipidae; genus Druon; species Druon quercuslanigerum. The sequence continues at coordinate 19,496 of JAAAKG020156793.1, read as the reverse complement.
AGGAGAGTTTCCTGTGAAAGGATTCAGTTTCTTTGCGAGGAAGTGTGCTAGCTTGTAAGTAGGTGAGTTTATTGCGCTGAAGATCGACCTGAGTTGAATGTTGTTTTTTTTTGGATTTTTTTAGTAGATATTAATTTAGATATTGTTTCTTTGTTAATGACTGGCCAATCAGGTGCGTCCTGTCTCCATTGTGCGGCGCTCTGGGCAATCACAGGCTTCGTAGAGCTAATACATAAGAACAACGTAACCTGATACGTCCGTGTCAGATCAGCCCTGAATAAGTGAACTGCAATGTTCACGAAACTTCGGAAAAATTTGTAGTTTTGTACACGATTGAAACCCGAAATATCTCTTTTATCATAATGAATCATCGTGAAATCATTAAATCTATTATTAATCTATTTATTCTTATCATTATCCAAAGTTCGATAAAATAAAACAAAAATACTGGGAGAATCTTTAATGTGTTTTTTTCTATCTGTAGGTACGAACTTCGCAACATTCAGAGCATAATCCACGTGATACGTCAAAACATTGACGCACTCAACGACAAATTCGCCGGACTTCAAGATCCACCTTCCATTTATTTGACCGAATATGAAGAATTAACGAGCAGGCTACACGAATTAGAATATAAGCAGCAGAAACTAAATGAAGTACTGAACCATACATCGGTTGAAAGCACAGCATCAGTGGAAAAAGAATCTCACCCATCTACTAAGATTCGTTCCCCGAGATCTCCACTGCAATCCCTCGTCCGAGCCCATTTACCCAACCAGCAACGCACAAGTGTGCAGGTCCGGGTAGGTCTTTCTCTAAGAGATGCTTTGGCTAAAGCCATGAAGCTCCGGAACCTCACCACAGAAATGTGTGTGGTGTATATAGTGGGACCTGACGACTCGAAACATCCTATTCCCTGGGATACAGACATTTCCTCCCTCGAATGTGACGAAATTTCGGTGGAGATACTTGACAAATTTCCTATCGCGACTTCGATATCTCACAACTTCGTTCGGAAGACCTTCTTCTCCCTCGCGTTCTGTGAGTGTTGTCGAAAACTCCTTTTCCAAGGATTCTACTGCAGAACTTGCAACTACAGATTTCATCAGAAATGTGCAGGTGGTGTGCCAGCACTTTGCCATCAAACACGCATGCAAGACGCCTTATATCAGAAGCTTCTTGCACACCATCCAGAAACTACTGCAGGAATTCTGCAACTGCCTTCAGGCTACGGCTTTTTATCCTTCTTTTCTACTTCCCGGAGTGCTAGGGAGCCTAGATCTCTCGGAAAACAAGATCGTTCGAGTTCCACTCCTAATGTGTGCTACAACAATATCAAACCCAGAGGTGATCCGATCAACCTGCATGAGTACGCTAGATCTGAACGTCTTGGAGGACCCCTAGCTACTACTCAGAGTACTATGTCACCTGGAAGTAGTCCCTCGAAGTTCAATCAGACCAGTCCTACCAGCACCCTGAGTTCGAAGCGCCCCAGGGCGAGTTTCGCGGAAGACTCGACAAAAAGCCTTCTCGCACCACGGGAATCTATCGAATATTGGGAAATTCCAGCGGATGAAATCCTTGTTGGACCCAGAATCGGTTCGGGATCCTTCGGAACGGTATACAAAGCTCACTGGCATGGACCAGTTGCAGTCAAGACTTTGAATGTGAAGATACCCACATCGGCACAGCTACAGGCATTCAAGAATGAAGTAGCAGTATTGAGAAAGACTCGCCACGTCAACATACTGCTCTTCATGGGATGTGTCAGCAGACCACAGCTAGCTATCGTCACTCAGTGGTGCGAGGGATCTTCTTTGTACAAGCACCTGCACGTTTTCGAGTCAAGATTCCGGCTACTAACTCTGATCGAGATCGGTAGACAGACCGCACAGGGAATGGATTACTTGCACGCCAAAAATATAATACATAGGGACCTGAAGAGCAACAACATTTTTTTGCATGACGACCTCACCGTGAAGATTGGAGACTTTGGCCTCGCAACGGCCAAGACGAGATGGTCAGGGTCCTTGCCATTCCATCAACCAACTGGATCGATACTTTGGATGGCTCCCGAGGTCATCAGAATGCAGGAGGAAAATCCGTACAGTTTCCAGTCAGACGTCTACGGCTTTGGTGTAGTTCTATTTGAACTTTTGGCGGGTCAACTGCCGTACTCGCATGTTAATAATAAGGATCAGATCCTTTTTATGGTCGGAAGAGGATACCTGCGACCGGATGTAAATAAGCTAAGGTCAGATACACCGAAAGCTCTCCGCAGATTAACGGAAGATTGCATAAAATTCTCCAGAGATGAGCGACCGCTATTTAGGCAGATCTTGGCCAGTTTGGAAGCTCTCCTTCGGGGTCTTCCGAAGATTAACAGATCTACGTCGGAACCAAGTCTGAATAGAACTCAGTTGCAATCGGACGATTTTCTTTATACATCTCCTTCGTTGAAGTCACCTGCGATTTTCCAGTTCGGAGCGTTTCCTTATTATCCAAGTGGAGGACACATTTAAGGTGCTTCAAACGAGTCGGGGTTTCGAATAAAAAAAAAACTACGTCTACAAAGATAAATTGTTTTGTGTAATAATTTTACCACATAATCTCAAGGCATATGGAAGGGTATAGACGTTGCGCGTTTTATGAAAAAATATTTTGTTGCACTTTTTATTAAATTGAAAATTAAGTGTTTTTTGCACCGGAAAGCGGCAACATATTGTAGGAATTTGAGCTATGGTCTCGTAATCACATTCAAATACTAGCATTTTAACCTTGTAATACTTTTAATATATAATCTTTTATGAGCAGAATAAAACAGTATTTCAGATACAAATTAAAAATGTTCAAATTTCCTAATTTATTTTTTAAAACAACCTTTTCTACTAATGTGAATGGTTAAACTGCGATAAGCCACCAGGGGACAAAAATCCGAACTAGAAAGAATAGTTACTAAGAAGATAATTTCTCAAAAAAGTGTCATAGTTTATATTTCATTGAAAAAGATGAAATTTTTACAAAAAAAAAATTTATATGCAAAAGACGAATTTTCAAACAAAAAATATGACTTTTCAGCAAAAAATTTATTTTTTTTGAAAATTGATTGCATTTTTAAACAACAAAAATGAAATTTCAATCCACGAAAATGATTTATTTTACCAAAAAGGAGATTTTTCAACTAAAAAATAAAAATCCTAAAAAATTGGAAAAGTTACATTTTCGGTCAAAAATCGATTTTAAACAAAAAAGGTTTTTCCGCTGAAGAATTAAATTTTTAACCCAAGACATAAGCCTTTAATAAAAAAAATTAACAATGTAGTTTAACATTTACCAAAGTAGTTGAATTTTCAATTTAGAAAGTTTAATTTTTAACAAAATAGTAAAAACTTTCAACCAAAGACATGAATTGTCAACTAAAAATATAAATGAAAAAAAAATTATTTCTTAACAAACTTATCCAAATTTTTTAAACGAAAAAGTTGAATACTCAATCAAAGAAGAATCATTTTTAAACAAACAATTGCATTTACAAAAAAATAGTTGAATTTTTTTTTAAAGAAGATTTCAGTTAATTTTTCACGATGAAAATATGAATTTTTAAACAAAAAATAAGTCTCTACGAAAAATTGCATTTTTCATTCCGAAAAGACAATTTTTTAACTCAAAATAATGACTTTAGGAAAATTATTGAATTCTCTACAAAAAGTTGCCTTTTGTGGCCAAGGAAGATGAAATTTCTCTTAAGAGAGATAAATTTTTCATTAAAAACACCTTTTTTTTAATTTAAATTTTCTTTTCAATTCATTTTTCAACACCGATATATAAATTTAAAAAAAAGAGTAAGTTTTCTATGAAATACTTAACTTTTCATGAGATCATTAGAATAATTTTCAACCGAAAAGCACGACTTTTTAACAAAATAGTTTAATTTAAAACCAACAAAGAGTTGCATTTTTATCCAAGAAAGATGCAATTTCTCTTAAAATAGGTGAATTTTTTTATTTACAAAAAAAATAAAAACGATATTGGAATTTTCATCCAGAAAGGAGTTTATTTCTCTTTTCAAGACCAAAATACTAAATTTAAACAAGAAGTAAATTTTCTGCGAAACAGTTAGCTTTTCAACAAAACCGTAGAATTTAATAACCAAAAAGTATGACTTAAACGAAACAATTTCTGCTCAAGCAGGTAAATTTTAAATGAATGATGAAGTTTCTTCTAAAACAGATGAATTAAAAAAAATTACACACAAAGAATATTCCAGTTCACTTTCTTATTAAAAATAAAAATTATGAACAATAAGTTCATTTTCTGATAAATTGTCGAATTGTCTAAGAAAAATAAAAAGTCAGCTAAAACCGGTGAATTTTTAAATCAAAAAGACAAATTAAAAAAAAGAGTTGAGTTTTTACCTAAAAAGATTTTGACTGACTGCTCAATACAAAAATGCGAATTTTAAACAAAAAGTACATTTTCTAGGAAATATTTGAATTTTCAACAAAACAGTTACTGAAAGTTTGCAAAAATTTTTGAATTGTATGCAATTTGTACCTTTTTTTTGAAAAGTTCAATTTTCAGGATTGACAACTGAAAATTGTTCAATCATAAACATCATTCATTGCTAAATCTTTTTTGTTTAAAAATGAAACTGTTTAGCTGAAAATTATTATTTTTTGGTTTATGGTTCAACTATTTGCTTTGAAAATTCGTCTTTTGTGACTTATTTTTATTGTTTGAAAACTAACTTGTTTAACTGAAAATTTAACTGCTCAATTTTTTGTTGAAGATTGATGTTTTAAAATTAAAAATTCAGCTACTTCGGTAAAAGCTAAACCACTTTGTTAACATTTTTTTTATTGAAGATTCATCTTCTTGGTTGCAAATTTACCTATTTTGTTGAATTTTTTTTTATTATAAATTACCTTTTTAAACATACATTGTAAATTTTCTTTTTTTGTTTGTTGAAAATTGATTATTTTAGTTGAATATGAAACTATTTTTTTTTAAATCGTCTTTTTTATAGAAACTTAGTGTATATATAATAAATATTTTAAAGAACCACCAAAGGATCCCCACGTGACAAATATATACAACAAATCTACTTAATTAAGAAGCCAAAATATTTATTCCTCACAGTATTTTATATTATTAATTTAAAAATATTTATTGCGACATTTTTATTTTAATCACTGAATTTTCTTGAAAATATATTTCATTTCATGCAAAAAAAATGTAGTACCTGTCATTAATTTTCCCTAATACTATTATATTTTCAAAACATTTCAATATTTCAAACTTTTCAGGTTGTAATTTTAAATTGTTGCAAATTTCATTGTTACTATATTTTCTTGGAAAACATTTTTTTATATGTGTAAGGTAATTTTTATAATTGCATTGAAAAACATTTGTTTTAATAAAATAATATTGTATTTTAATTAAAAATTTTTTAAATATAGAAATTTTTTTTTACCTTTTGTCAATGATTTAATTTAAATTTAATAAACAATTTCTTTTACCGAGATATAATTTTTTAAAGGTAATAAACATTTTTATTATAAAATTTCTTTTTATTATAGTTTAAAATATTTAAAATAAATTTTTTGAAAACGACAGAAGGTACCAAAAAAAAGTAAATAAGTTGCACGTCCCAAAAAGATGTTTTTTAATTTAACAATTTCTCGTAAACTGAGAGCAAAATTTAATGCAAAATAAGAAATAAATTTTACATTAATCATGAAAAATAAAATTTGATACAATAGTGTTCAACATAAAGTACAAAAGTTCACATTGTGGACAAAATCGAGTGCGAAGCACGAGATAAATAATGAAAGTGTGTTTGTTAAAGCCAAAGGAGCATTCACAAAAGAGAATTCACAATTATTAAATTACACTTGTTAATGCTTTGATCTGTAGTTTTAAAGTCTGTGGACAAATTTGTGGCTAGTAGAAAGACAAAGTAAATTATGGTAACTTACCTTAAATTGCCCAAAATTAAATTTAAAAATATCAAAAATTTTTCGAAAATTTATAGAAATTTTTTGGTCATTTATGGTAACTTTACAGTTAAATATGGTAATTTACCATAAATCACTTAAAATTCAATTTAAAACACTTTTATAAATTTCAGAAAATTTATGGAAATTTTCCTTCTCTTATGTTAATTTTTCATGTAAATATGGCAAATTACTTAAATTCAATTTTAAACATTTTTATAAACTTCTGGACATTTTTGGTAATTTATGGTAATATTGCACGTATTTTATTGTAAGTTAACATAAATTAGCCATAATTAAATTTAAAAATATCTAAAAATTTCCAGAAATCTATGAAAATTTTCGGTCATTCATGGCAATTTTACAGGTGAATACGGTAACTTACCATATGTTACCCAAAATTCAATTTTAAACATGTTTATAAATTTCAAAAAAAAATTTGGTTATTTAAGGTAATATTATAGTTAATTTGCAGTAACTTCAGATGAATTACTTTTAATGTTTCTTGAAAAATACCAATTTTTTATGAACAAGTAAGTGACTGAAAGTAAAAAAAAGTTTTTTAAAATTGTATTCCTGAATTATATTAATTAATTTGTTATTTTATAAAGAAATGTTATAAACAATTTTTCACAGTGCATATTTACGAATAAATAAATTAAGTTCTTTCTTCTAAATTTGCTATAAATGATTCGAACTTCTCACTTATCAGATTTAGGATTCTAAGAAAAATTGATCTCAAGCATTTTATCCTCAATTTTCGTCGTTTGAAAATAAACTGAATAGTGTTTAAAACGATTTGTCTTTATCCTACCATTTTCAATAAAAGCTGCAAAATTCTTAAAAATGCTAACATAAACAAAATAGTTCAATTTTATGTTTAAAAATTAATTATTGAAAACAACGCCTTTTCAACTAAAAATATTTAAATTTTCAAGCAAATGAATTTTTACTGTTTGATTCAAACTGATCTGTTATGGTGGAAAACTCTACTATTTTGTTAAAAATTCGTTCTTTTCTATTTTAAAATTAATTTCTTTTCACTTTTTTTCTTTTTTTGTAGGAAAAACAATCTGGAAGATTTTATAGCATTTTAAAAAAATTTTCAGGTTTTATAATTTCAAAAATTTATAAAAGTTGAAAAGATTCCAAATAAATAAAAGTAAAATTATATACGAAAATTTCATTAAGAATCCTATGAAAATTAAACTTGTTTTTTTACTTCAGAAAATGAATTTTATGGGAATATTTAAGAAGATTTCAAAAATCTCTAAAAAAAATTAGAAACTTTTAAGTTATTTTTTTTATTTTTCAGGATGTATTAAGAGTTTTATAAGAAATTCAAATAAATTCAAGAGATATTTAGAAACTTAAGAAAATCAAAAAAAAATTTAATTTGAAAAGATTTGAACCAAATTTGAAGAAAAATGTATGTTTGTGAATATTAAAAAAAAAAATTTTGAAGCTATTGAAGGATTTTTTATAATTAAGGATAAGAAAAATTCTTAAGATTTCTGGGAAATTGTTCAATGATTTTTTTGTTTCAAAAATTATTTTTGACACAATACTTAAAAAGAGTTTAAAACTAAAACAAATCTGTAAGAATAAATAAAATTTGAACAATTCTTTTTTTTTTAATTCAGTTTGATTACAAAATATTTAATAGCTTTGGAAAGATTCCAAATAATTGTATTCTTTCAAATTTTAATGCTTTTCACTGAAAATTGCTTAAAATGATATAATTTAAAAACAATATTTAAATTGGTTGGTTAATTTTTCAAATTATTTAGAGCATTGAAAATTATAGCGTGGATTTTTTGTTGAACCTTCGATCTGCAGAATTGATGAAAATTAGAATTTTTTATTTTAATAATGATTCTTTACTTTTTACAATTAATCTTAATAGTCTATTTTAAAAAAATTAAAAAGATTTCCAAAATAGTCAGAAAATAATCTGGAAGATTTTGAAGCATTATATTATTTTCGCAGGATTTATTAAAAGTTTGAGGGAAAACTCGAATAATGTAAAAAGTTGTTTAGAAGTTTTAAAAGAATTTGTAAAATTATAAAAAAATTTAATAATATTGCATACAATTTTAAACAAAATTGAGATTTTTGAAGATTTTGAAATCAAAATTTGCAACTTTTTAAGTATTTTGACAGGCTGAAAAAGAAATACTGGGCGAAGCGGTGACCCAGGTACGCCAGCCTTCTAAAATATAATCCAAGACGAGAAAAAGCAAGCGAGGGGTAACGCGCTGGATGCAATGGTGGGGGTAACCTTAGTAGGTCATAATGTGAGTCGAGAATCGCCGGTTCCCATAAACCCCAAACCTATAAACAACAAACCCATAAACTCAAAACCCACAAACCCCAAAACAATAAAGGAGATTTCCATTTCATCGCCGTCTATCTGGTCGAGTTACCCTCTCCACTCGGCTTCCCCTTACGTCGCTCAGTGAGCCCAAGCGCTTTGCCAAGCCTTGCCAGCAGCCTTGCCAACTCAGCGAATTACAAATATTATATTTGGAATCTACGCCTTCCAGCAATTCCAACGATATGTCGCTTGCAATCAAAAGATGAAAATTAGAATAAGTTGACGCTGATGCTTGTTTTTGAGTCAAACATGAAACATATTGGAATATATTTATTATTATTTATATAAATATATAGGAATGATTATCGTTTATTACTTAATAAAATATTAATTCAACAGTTGAATTGTTAACAGACGATTTTTCTACAAAACAACTTTGGCATTTTGAACTGTACTACGGAAAATGCCATGATGCTAACCAGTGACAAAACATAAACTAAAATCAGCGTCAACTTATTCTAATTTTCATCTTTTGATTGCAAGTGACATATCGTTGGAATCGCGGAAGGGCTTAGATTCCAAATATAATATTTTTAATTTGCTGAGTTCAAAATTTAAAAAATTTTAAGTTTGGTATTTTATTGCTCATGAAAACAAATGACCTCCCGCTGGCAAGGCTTGGCAGAGCGCTCTGGCTCACTGAGTGCCGTAAGGGGAAGCCGAGTGGAGAGGGTAACCCGACCAGGTAGACGGCGATGAAATGGGCACTGCCCAACCATAAGCCCCAAACCCAAAATCCCAAACTCATAAACTCCAAACCTATAAACGACGATTACTTTCGAAATAATTGGAAGAATTGGATTGGTTTTCGGTATACTCTTTGGTTGTCTTCAATTAAAGGTAAAGTTCGTTAGCCAGCCATTTTGAATAAAAATGTAAAAATTGAAGGTATTTTCAAAACTTTTTAGGACCACTTTTTAGAGATTCAAATTTTCTCTGTAAGGTTGTTCGTGGTACTTAAAAAAACGAACATTTTTTTCTAATTTCTTTTTTTTTTTAATCAAATCACCAGAGTTTTGGCACTTACAAAATTAAATAAAAAAGCGAAAATGAAAAGTGTAAGGTATGTAACGCACAATATGAAAAAAGTCCAGAGAAGAAATAAGCTGATTTTTGAAAGCCATACAGGATTAACATAGCGACTTTTTGAATTTTCTCGATACATCGAAAATTGAAATTGTGACGTCACAAACAATAATGAATAATAAAAAATCACATTTTGCGGTTAAACTATACAAGATGCAAGATAAAAATGAAAAGAAAAAAATCGTGCACCCAAAAAATATCTACAAATTTGGTAGTATGAGATTTTTGATAGGACGCACAGTTTTTGTTTTACTCGCAAAAACAACATTTAAAAAATTAAGCTTTTGGACAAATGATACAAGCTACGAAAAAATTAAACCTGAAGAGGAGGTACAAATTTGTTATTGCTCATTCTTTGGTAGGATACGTACTTTCTGTTTTAATCGTGAAAAATAACATTAAAAATGAAAAAATGAAATTTATGTAAAAATGACGGAAAGTACGAAAAAAAAACTATTTGACAAAAGTTTTTCACTCAAAAATGATCTAAAAATTCTTTATTTATAATTTTCAGAAAGGATGAGTAAATTTTCTTTTAATCGTAAAAAGTAAGATTAAAAATAATTAATAAAATTTTTGGAAAAACGACACAAGAAGAAAGAAATGAAAAGACAAAAGTTGTTCAACCTAAAAAGATCTCAAAATTTGTTATAAATTCTTTTTATAACAATACATTAAAAATATAAAACTGAACTCTTGGGAAAACGTTACAAGCTACAATAACATTTTTTTAACCAATTTGTCGCCTACATTATATCTACAAATTTGTTTAGAACCGCTTTGCACTAGGATGCGCATTTTTAGTTTAAATAGTAAAGGAAGCATTATTAACAAAATTGTTTTTCTCAGGCCGCACCCTTTTTTAAATTTTAAAAAAGACAATGAAAACACATTTATTGAAATTACACATTTTTCAGGGTAGCTGAGAAAAAAAATAATGCAAAAAAAAGAACAAATATCAAAGTGATCATGAAAAATAAAATATTCAGTTTATCTAAAATCTCATTTGAAAAAGTAAATGTTTAAAAGGATCATCGAAACCTCTAGGACTTAATAACAATTTGAATATTAAATCCATTTCTGGCTAGATTATACTAATTAGACCTAGTTTCAATAAAAATATTGAATTCTCTTTTAAAAATGTATGAAACTAATTTACTTTCCTTAAAAGGAAAAAAATCGCCGCGGGCATACACCTACGTTTACTTAGGTTGACGCATAGGTCTAAACATAGGGCAACCCTGGTTTTTTCTCCCAGCCACTTGGACCAAGTCCCAGGAAAAGACCAGGTTTTTTCGGGAAGCGTGCTATGTGGGTTTAGTTTACGAAGGTTTACAATTGTAACATTTTACGGCGTGCTTAACAAACTTTCTTGTTACAACAACTAGTTTTTTGGTAGTCGCGACTAAATTTTGGCAAGAACAACCAAAACTGCTCAACAAAAGCATTTTTTTCTGGGTTATTATTTCTTTTCTTTTACCAAAATAATTTTTGTTCTAATTAAAAAAAAAATATTATAGAGATAAATCCGGAGTAACTTATATGGCTTGCATGGTATGTAAAAGTATGACAGGCCCTTATATGTACCATTAATGTCAATTAATTCTTTATTTGAGGAACTAAGTATTGGAAGATCTTGTTAAAAAGTAAAATAAATACTCTGTTGTACCTTAAGTGGGGGGGGGCTCACAAACCCCACGGTTGGTAATGGGTAAGAGGGGGGGGGGGGTTCAGTCAAAGTAAAGTTACACATGTATTAACCTTTAAGAATTGAGACATTTTTTTTTCTTAAAGTACATATATGGTATCGTTTTTAGTACGCTTCTAGATTATGAATGTTTTTGGTAGAAAATTAATCTTTTTGTTAAATATAGTTCTTTTTAAATTGGAAATTGAACTTTTTGGTTCAGAATTCTTTGATGTTGGACAAAACTAATTTTTTGTCACAAAATTTATCTTTTTGTTTAAAGATCCCTTTTCACTATTTCCGATTTCTCGTTTTCTTCTTCTCTTTTCCTCTTTCCTATTCCCGTTTTCTGCTTCGCTTTCCCCTTTTCTCTTCCCCTTTTAATCTGTCCCTTGTCAACCGTTCTCCGGTCCCTTCACCCTGTTTCTCTTTTTCATATTTTCCTCTTTCCTTTTTCTCTTTCGCCCTGTCCCCTGTACTATTTTCTACTTTTACCCTTTTCACTTTCTTAAATATTTTATGAATAAATGATTCAAAGGAAAAGCACTTCAATTTTCATCACATGATTTGAACGCTTCTGCCTGGCGTAATAGCGGGCTTAAAGCTTTTTATGTAGCGGGCGTAAAGTTTCATGCTGGTTCGGCGACTAAGTGCGCATGTGCAAGGGCCAATGGGCTGGAAGTGGCCACATTATTCCAGCTTCACATGCATGCAATGGCGCGTTTTCAAGATGGGTCAAAAATTGTCCACGTGTGGTAATCTAGTTTATGGATGACCTCTTAGCTCCATTGAGATATTATACAATTTGTATGTCATAACACGGAACAAATTCGGGTGGAGGGGTTACCAAATACCCAGGAACCAATGTTGTCCGCCTGGGCTGGATCTCTATCGGTTTGAAAATGGAACTACGGTAGTTCAATTTTCTGGCGACCAGCTTGATTGGGCTAGCGAATGCCCGACGTACCAGTATCGAGACAGCAATGCTTCTGTGGATGCAGGACTCAAGTAATCCGACAGAAAAAGCTCGTGTTGTTCGACGCTGATATGACAGGAGTTCGGAAGAAGCGGGACATGACGCGTTCTACCAGCTAGACCCGAACGTTCCCGAGCTCAACCGACTGCACTTCGATAACCGCGTTCATGAAACGGTTGTTGATTGCACACACCTTTATCGAAGCGCAATCGGTCGAGCTCGGGGACGTTCGGGTCTAGCTAGTACAACGCATCGTGTCCCGCTTCTTCCGAACTCGTGGTATACCAGCGTCGAACAGGACGAGCTCTTTCCGTTGGATTATTCTAGTTCCGCATCCACAGAAGCAATGTTGTCTCGATACTGGTACGTCGGACATCCGCTAGCCGACTCAAGCTGGTTCAATGAAAATTAAAGTACCGTAGTTCCATTTTCGAACTAATAGTGGTCGAGCCCACGCGGACAACATTGGTTCCAGGGTATTTGGTACCCCCTTCCACCCGATTTTGTTCCGTGTACAAAACAAAGTTTTAGAGTTTTCAAAAAGCACAAACCGCATTCTTTTTAATAGCATAGGTTCAAATTTTCGTATTGTAGCGGCCTGTGAATAATAAACCCTCTTTTGGGAAATATAAAATTTAAATAATTCGATTATCAATGAAAAACTCATGCCCATGCTAATATTTTTTATTGATTATATTAGAATTTTTCTCATCGAAACAAAAGGAAATAAAATAAGGTTGACTTGCTAATCATAACCAATGTTTTTATTAAATCTTATGATGTAAAAGTAATTTTTGTTGCATGTATAGAGAACTCTCAAAGCGGGCTAAACATTACAAGACGTTCTCTCTCGCGTGTGATGACCTGTAGACGATACGGGCGAAAGGTATTATTTTCATATTTTGCAATAGGTCCTCCACTGCGTATCACTATATCACCAGGTTGCGGTTCAATTTTCTCACCTAATCCATTACAAAATTATAGTCATTAATTATTTAAATTATTTATAAAGAATCCTTAACTTAGAACTACTAAATTTTATTATACTTCCTATCTACTAGTAATTGTGCTATAAATTATTGTTAAAATTTTTTTAAAATGCAAAACAATTTTTTATTACTTTAAACTTACACTTTTAAAAAGTTATGTTGAAAAATGCCACTAAATGTAATGGAAACTTATTTCCGAAACGGAAGGTAACGCTACATTACATAATGTTCTAGTTTCCAAATGCTGATATTGGTGTGGTATCTAACATGTATCAGAATATTACAATACAATTTAAGTAGCCAGTAATACTTTTTTATAATACTTGCGGCTGGAGCGAGCCAAAAATATATTTTTAAGGAATATTTAAGGAATTTATGGAATTTAAGGTGTTCATGGAATTTCTGGAAATCACAGAATCCAAATAGTTTACGCAATTCACGGAATTCAATGAATTCAGGGAGTGCATGGAAGTCACGGAATGCATGGAATTCGTGCAATTTATGGAACTCACCGAATTAATGGCAATCGGGGAATTCATCACATTCACGACATTCACGAAATTTGAGCAATTCGCCGAATTCAAGCAATTCATGAAATTCAATCCATTCGAGGAATTCATTAAATTTAAGGAATTCATGGCATTTAACGAATTCACTGAATTCACGAAATTCACGGAATTTTAGGTATTCACGGATTTCAAAGAATTCATGGAATTTAGTGAAATAACAGATTTCACGGAATGCATGAAATTCATGGACTTCCATGAATTCCATAAATTCCGTGAACACTTATAATCCCGTGAATTCCCTAAATTCATGAATTCCGTCGACTTCCTGAATTCCTACAATTCCATGAATTTCATGAATTTCGCAAAGTATGTAATACAGTCCATACAGGCAATTCCGTGAATTCACTCAATTCCATGAATTCCGTCAATTCCATAAATACCGCAAATTCCCTTTTATTTCATGATTTCCATCAAATTCGTAGATTCCGTTAGTTCCTTGAATTCAATGATTTCCATCAATTTCGTGAATTCCTCTTATGCCATGAATTTTGCGAATTCCGTGACTTCCGCGAATTTCAAGATTTTCGTTACTTTCGTGAATTCCGTAAATTCCTTGAATCCCCTGAATTTAATACATTTCGTGAATGGCTTTGTCTGCATGAATTGCGCGAATTCCGCGAATATGATGAATTCCGTAAATTTCTTGAATTTAATGAATTCCGTGATTACAGCTAATTCCGCGAATTCCATAAATTTCGTAAATTACTTTAATTCCATGCACTTCACGAATTCCTTTTCTTCCTTGAATTTCATAATGTCCGTGAATATCGTAAATCCAGTACATTCCTTGAATTCCGTGAATTTAATACATTTCGTGAATAGCGAATTCTTCTGGGAATTCCATAAATTCAATTAATTCCGCGAATTCCACCAATCCCGCGAATTGCGGAAATTCCTGGAGTTCCCTGAATTCCCTAAATTCAGAAAATACGATAAGCCATGAATTCCGTGGATTCGGCGAATTCCGTCAATTTTGTGAAAGTTTTCAATACCGCGAATTCTGTGAATTCCGTGAATTTCATGAATAGTAAATTCTTTGGATTTCGTGGATTCCACGAATTCCATAAATTTCGTAAATTACTTCAATTCGATGCATTTCGCGAATTCCTTGACTTCCTTGAATTTCACGTATTTCGCGAATAACGTGAATTTCATAGATTTCGTGAATTAGGTGAATTTCGTGGATTTCGTGAATTCGAATTATTTCGTAAATTCTTGAATTCCATTAATTTCGTGAATTTCTTATGCACAATTTTCATCTTAGGAGCGCTCTAATGCATGTATTGGAATTTTGGACAGTGACTTTACGATTTATATCACTTACAATAAATGTGTTGCAATTTCGTCATTTAAATATCAACCCCAGGTTCGGACTGAAAAGAAGGTTTCATATAATATTAGTTTTAGGTCGTGTTTTAGTTTTTATATTACCGATTTTGCCAGATTCAAACAGTTGATGCCAGTTCTGACCCTCGAATCTGCCAAAAAGTTTTCCATTGCGGAATATTAAATCACCTTTAATAATTTCGACTGGTTCATGATCTGTTCGGGTTGGAAAAATATAGTCGTTAATTAATTCAAAGGTTTCTACGAACCGTCAACATAAAACTATTAAATCACAGTAAATTGTGCATTAACACTAAAAAAACTGGCTTAGCTATCCCAGCTAACCGTTTAGATGGATTTCGTCTTTCAAGAAAATATAGATGTGTAGCAGTTTTCAAAGTTTCGAATGCAGTGTTAGCCATTAAAATGAAAGTATACTAGTCGAAATACCATTTGTAGCAATACATAAAGCAGCTATTACAGTTTGACATTTTAGAGTGGAATAGCATTGATACACGCTGTTTAAATTACCCTGCTGGAACTAAAAAGATTCAAAAAAATAGAAACGTATAGATAGAAAAAGATAGAGATATTCAATCCTTCCCAAATGCACACATTGCACCCCAAAAACTCTATCTTTTTCTTTCCACACCCTATCCGTTGCGTCTACTGAGATCTATCTCTTTTTTTCTATCTATTGTTTTCACAACTGTCTATCTTTCTCCCAGCAAGGGTTGATATATATAAAAACAAATTTCCCTAGCTTGACGACTTACTAGTCGAAATTCGAACTCTGGAAAGGCGTCTGCTAACCCTCCAGTTATAGGCAGTGCAAATGATTTCACTTGTGTGTAACTTTTACAGCCAGCCACCTACTGGACCCCGCTGGTACTAAGTCAGGGATGTGCGTCAAGTAGCTCGCGCCTCTCTAAGGATAAACGTGGATAAGCAGATGATTCGGTTGGATAGCACGACTAGGATTCAAGAAGATAGGGCTATCTTGTATTTCAGAAAAGATAAAAATGGATTCACTTGGGTAGGGCAATCGGGATTTAAAAAGATACACGAAATTTATTATTGCACAACGGATAGAAAAGGATAGAGGTGGATAAGCTGTAGATTCATTTAGATAGAAAGAATGAGATTCAGAAAGATAGGTCTATTTTATATTTCTGAAAATATAGAAATGGATTCACTTGGATAGGGAAATAGTAATTAAAAAATTTAGACGAAATCTTAGATTGCATAACGGATAAAAAAGTATAAAGGTGAATAAGCTATGGATTCATTTAGACAGAAAGAATGAGATTCAGGAATATAGGTCTATCTTATATTTCTGAAAAGAAAATAGAGGTAGATAAGTGTACGATTGAATTAGATAGAAAAACTGGGATGCAAGAAGATAGGACTATCTTATTTTTCACAAAAGACAGAAATGGATTCACTTGGACAAGAAGGGGATTGAAAAAGAAAGACAAAGTTTTGGATTACCGGACGGAAAGAAAAGTATAGAGGTGGATAAGTGTAGGATTGATTTAGATAGAAAGACTGGAATTCAAGAAGATAAGGCTATCTTAGATTTTAGAAAAGATATCAAAAGATTTAATGAGATAAGAAGATAGGGATTGAAAAACATACAAGATTTTGGATTGCCTACGAAAAGAAAAAGATATTCGTAGATAAGCGAAGGATTTATTTGAAAAGAAACACTAGTATAGGGATTAGGAGTGGAAAGAAAAGGGTTCATGTGGTTAAGTAGCGGATAGAAATGGATAGGAAGAATGGGATTCAAAAGAATAGATGTGATTGTAGATTGGAAGAAAGATAGAAAATGATCGAAGGGATAGACCTAGGATCAAGGTGGATACATCAGTTACTTCCAATTCAATCATAAAGATAGAAAATGATTCAAACGGATAGAGACTCTATCCATTTACTTCCTGTAGGGTACTGCTCCACATTGTAAGTTTTCACTTACAAGCTGGTAGACGTTACGTTTTCCGATTGTGAATTAAAAATGGTGAATTATACAGTTTACAACTTGTAATCTATCCCCTTTCATACTGCGGTGGGTAGTGAGATACCCTTTTTTCAAACAGTCTTATTCGCTGAGCGAGATTTGTTTTGTTTTTTTGCAACATTAAGGGCCGATTCCACCAAGCGTGATTAAATTCATGATTAGCTAATCATAATTATTTTTTAATCAGAATTTTATTCATGATTAACTTGTCGCAGGTTCTACCACGAATTTTTAACCTCTGGTTAGGTAATCGTAAGGTCTGTTCTCAATACGTATAATGTCTGCGTGTTTCTGTTGTAACGAGATTCTTATTGGCGAACTTTGCAAGGCGACGTGTTTTTCTTTAGCCTTATCGTTTCCAAATAAATGGACAGGAATTAATTATCGGTTAAATTTAAATTTAATCCAAAATCATCTTCATCATCAGATGAAGATAAAATATCATTATAAATTCCATCCATATTTCACACTATCCTGTCACACTACACTTGAACTTCAACTTTGAGGATATGTTGATTCCCGTAAATCGCTGGTTAACTCGCTAACCAGCGAGAAGTGCCCGCTTAAGTTAATGAACGATTAGGCTGCGTTAATCATGGTTTAACAGTTAGTGGAACGCAATGTGCTAATTAAACTAAGTTAATAATGGTTAAATTTTAATGACACTTGGTCGAATCGGCCCTTAGGGCCAGTTCCACCAACTTCGGTTAAATCATTGGTTACCTGACGGCGGATTAAAGTTGACGTCATAGTTAAGCTTCGATTATCCTGTTGCGCGTTCCACCACATTTTTGGAGGACGCGGTTGGCTAATCAGATAGTCGTTTCGAAATAATATCGATTTTACTTTAAATCATTCGCGTGATTGGCTACCCGTACGTCGAGTGAAAAGCCAAGCAATATGGCCGTGCGCGCCAAATCCAGGTACGGTTCAAGCCACGCTCGTGTCCACACTAACCTGAAAAAGTACATTGTTATGCACGTTTTGTTCATGTTAATTTCTATTTTATTCGTGTTGTATTCGCGTGATCCGTGATCTGTCATCATACGACCTCAGAACTTCTTCTAAGAGCTCCATATTTCACAACGACACTGCGATTTTTAGGTTAAAAGAAAATTAAGTCGCCCTAACTGACCAATCTTGACCGGTTTGATTTAACGGTGGTTAACGCGAGTTAAACGGAGGTTAAAAAGTGGTGGAACGCGTAACTAGCTTTAGCGGAGAATTAACTTTTTAACCGAGGTTGGTGGAACTGGCCCTAAGTTTATTTTTATAATTACTTATTGAATAATTATTATTTTTCTAATTAAAAGTAAGTTTTTCCTTAGTACGGCATAAAATAAATAAATAAAATCTAAAGGAGATTAATACTCCTAAAATATTATTAATTAGTCAGTCACTATCACTAACTAGTTAACAGTGAGTGACTATTAGTCAAACTTCAGTTCAATTTTCGTTTTAGGTTATATCATTAAACTAAAAATAAAATATGTATATTACTTTTTGTAATTTTTTGTCTAATTCTATTTGATTTTTTTAATTATATGAAAAATATTTTAGAATAAATAAGAAGCTGAAAGGAATTTTTATCAATTTATTTTTGAGAAATTAAAAAAGAAGTAAGTTTACAGAGCAAAATTTCTATGGATTTCTATCACTCCTATCCTTGAATCTTATTTTAAAATATGTTATTTTTTAACAGATATATCTAATAAAATAAATACATTTTTAAACTTTGGAATAACTTAAAAAACTTAACGAAATTAAATCATTCCTTAACAAACTTTTTTGGCTATGGTTTAAACTTTTTTTTGGTTTAAAATAAAAATTTTTTGTTGCATTTTTATAAATTTTATCGTAGAAAAATTGAAAATTAAAGAATACCATGAAAGGAGATAAATGGTTAATTTTTGGGAAGAAAAACATTTAATGTAAAACCGCCAACTTTGTATAGTCTCATCTTAAAGCAATATTACTAAAGTTGTATTTAATAAAAACAAATTTACGTCCTGGTCAAATTATAATGTCATTCAAAGTTTTGAACGAAATTATATTTATTTTTAAGGATTTTTTTGTAATTAATGAAAAATATTCATCGGCAAATCCTATAAAAAATACTTACAATACAAGACGATCAAAGTCCTAAAACTTTTATTATTTCGTGAATTTTTAAGAGTAAAAAAAAGACAAAAATAAATGTAATATCTTCTTTTGTAACTAACGAAATACATTTTTTGGCCTTTTTAAACAAAGAGGTCAATCTATAAAAAAGATTCATTTTTCGCCAAAACGGCGTATTTTTAAGAAAATACATTATTTTGAACAAAATTGTTGAATTTTGAAGCCAATAAGATTAAGCATCTACAGAACTGTTGAAATATTAAGAATATATATATGTGAGTGCGTCTCTGTATAAAGTATACTGCGCATGCGTTGGCGCTCGAGAGTCGAACGACGCGGCGGTGCGGCG
>JAAAKG020156782.1:0-30142 GCA_010014905.2 Druon quercuslanigerum | reverse complement strand
GGGGCTCTACGAGGATGGACGAACCCTTTTCCCTAGCTTCTTGTGAGAACAAAAATGAGAACACCAAACATAGTTGTAGTAAATGCGGTTCAAAGCAATACAACGCGCAGGACTCCCGACAATGGATCGGCCGATAATGCCGACCACTCTAGAGCTGGGGGAGCCAATGAAGATGGAGTCAATGCGATGTATCGGCGGAAGTTTGGGAGTTTTAGGTGGACGGAGCGACCAAATCACGGCTTGCTAGAATGCTACGATGCGAGTGTAAACCCCTGAACGAGAGAATTACATGGCACGACTGCATGCTCTATGGTGCGAGAAACACCGACAGCTATCGCACTTCTCGCGTGAATGTCTGCGAAACCATGGCGAAGTACTCAAAAAGGGGACATGTAAGGGAAGCTCCTACTCTACTAGAGCCAGAACAAGTCGGCAGCAGAGAAACAGAGGTGACAAGACGAACCGTGGGCAGGCATCCGATAGAGGACGAGCGATGCTTTATGACCCAGAGAAACATCAACACCCAGGTTTCTCCCAGCCTAAAGATCTGGCTGAAATGGATGAAGAGCTTCGTGGACAATTTTCCGAAGAATCCGACCTCTGGTATAATGCAGCGAGAGCTTTGGCTGATGCGAACCGTAAAACAAAGCCAACGGTTGATCATAAGACCAAAAGACGAATGCTATTACACACTTAACAAGTCAAAGCTGTTGACCATCAGGTAGTATATTGTTTAGAGAGTACGGATACTATATGACGCTAAAAGAAGTCTAGAATGGAGAGAAAACCAACAGTTTTTCTCTGACCCATCTCGACTCTTCCAAGACCCTCCAGTTGCTGTCGACCACCCATCCAAAACAGAGGATGTCTTTTCGAGAGAAGTCTACGAAGTGCAACATAGACTTACCGAAGACTCAGAGAACATAAATAGCTTCAAGGAGCTGTGTGATGCCCTCATAACAACACCTGAGGAAGAATGTCCAACCATCAAAACCGAGGAGGTGAAAAATTTTTTGAGAGGTATGAAGAACTATTCCGCTCCAGGACCAGATGGTATCAAGACCATCTGGTGAAAGAAGTTTCCTTTAACCCACCACCATCTGGCCCGTATTTTCACATCATATTTGAAGTCGGAAGAGCCAATTCCGAAGTGGTTGGTGGAAGGGCGCACAGTACTCCTGCCGAAAATGGGCAACTTAACTGACCCAAAGAATTACAGGCCAATCACTTGTCTGAACACACTGTATAAAATATTCACAGCTATCCTAAATGATAGGATTGTTCGGGCAATCGGACCTGTGTGGCAAGAAATGTATGAACAACGCGGCTCAAAGAAAGGCGTAGCAGGATGTCGTGAGAACCTGCTTATCGATAGATGTGTCTGCAAAGGTGCAGCCTCCTACCAACGCGACCTATCCATGGCCTGGATTGATTACCGGAAAGCATTCGATTCGACCTCCCATAAACTTATCATACTATCATACATACTATCTAGTTGTCCAACTCATGCAGGAACGACGTACATGCAAAGGCACAATGCGGCACTAAGAGTACTTTATTACCATCTCTGTCATACTTACGGCATTAACCTTAATATCGCTTCGCTAAACGTTCATAGGGAAATAGAGTCATTTATTGAGAATGAGAAGTGCCACATATACGGGAACTTTATATTCTCGCCAATTGTTTCTGTTGCACACTCGAGGCCTGACATAGTTCTCTTTGACTTCGAGAAGCGAACCATGTTCCTTATCGCATTTTCGGCACCAGCTAACAAAAACATCATAGCCAAGGAGAAAGAAAGGAAAGAGAGGTATAGAGACCTTGTAAGATTGTACCCGGAATATTATATTAAATTAATCGTCCTTATCATCGGTGTTCTTGGAGGTGCCAAGCTTTCACTGGTTAATAGCCTGAAAAGCACTTCTGCGTGTGAGCAATATGCTAAAACACTTGCGGGGGAAATGCAGAAGGCGGTCGTCCTGGGCTCGCTTCGTGTCCTCAGGGTGTACGAGACTTTTGCCGGATCGTCGTATTGATTCCGTCGTAGAATATGACCACCTATCTCACAGTCGTGAGACATGGTTATGGCTGCAATTTAACCGCGATTTCGCTGGGATCGGGTGCAATTTTTCAGATTAGCACCCGATCCCGGCAAAATCCTGCGGTTGTCCTTATGACAAAAGTTTAAATATGTATAGCTGAGAAAGATATCCTGAATAATAAAATTCCTTTAATGATTTAAGTTATTATGGAAAGCTTCTAAAAGTTTCCAAATAGACATTTCCTTTATACCTTATGATATTCACAGTTCAAGATTAATTCTTTCAAATAATATTTTTAGTTAAGAGACCCCCAACATAACCTAAAAATTTTATCATTTGTTATCTTTTATCAATACTTCTTAATTTTTGTCTCAAAAAATATATTTCCCTTTTAAAAAGGCAAACTTAATCTGATATTCGTCAAACGTGTTACATTTCTTCAATACTTGACGATTTGGTTAAAAATATCACTTTCAGTAATGAAGCCCCAAACATAACCTTAAATCTTTGGAATTCCTCAAATTTCCACAATACTTGACGATTTTTGTATCAAAATGCCAATTTCCGTTGAGAAACCCTAAACTTGACCCTATGCTCTACAAATTTGTTAATTTTAGTTTAATAATGAATGAGTTTCATTTTCAAATTTCAAATTCAGCTACAAAACCCCAAACATTAACTTCCATTCTTAAAATTGGTTAGAGTTTATGCAGAAATAACCTAAACAATTATTTTAAGAGTTTACTCCAAAATAGGCTATGAGTAGGCACGTTTTATGCCAAATTTAATTAATTTTACCCGAGCTTAAAGCTCTGAAGTTAACTGTAAAATACTTTATTCCTCATTGATTTTACAAAAATGATAACTACAAAACGTCTGAAATGACTTGACTATAGTTTTTAGGATAAACATGAAACAATTACTGTGAATGTTATATTCTTTCTCCGACGATTACTTTATTCATAAATCGATCTAATTGCGTGCCCTAAGTTCTTTCAGAATCCGTTGCGCCATATTAGAATCCTTAAAGGTTTTTTTGGAATTAACTATTTTTAGAAGTGTGTGATTTTCTCGACTGTTTATTTGAAAATGTAGTAATTTGAATACATAGGTTCATAATGAAACACAAAAAGGTTCATATTAGCCGTTAAACTGAAGTGAGCGGATATATAGCTGTTAAGAGTCTCTTAATAAAATAAGCTTATAGAGAATTGTTCTCTGGCCTAGAAGAAGAATTAGGTTCTACTGGAAAATCTATAGAATCAGCTGCCTTCCTGATAGTGACCTCGGGTCAATCTACTTTCTACTTCTTACATTCTAGAAAGATCAGAGGTGATATATTCCTATGGAAGACAGTGTACTTGCCATGGAAGTAAGCACACTTTCATGTACCTGTAGTCTTCCATAGGGTCATTGGGATGCGAATGAGTGAAAACGGATATGTGGAGGTGTCTATTCTATTCAGATGTTCACGAAGTTGATATCAGTAGCTACGAAAAAGATCTCTATTATTAGCTTCTCTTTTCTCCTGCACGAAACAACATTGTCAACCCCTTCTCCATTTAAGTAAATATACTTAACTTTCGATTTGCAGATAAAATCAAACAATCAATTGTAAATATATCTCATTCTTAATATAATAATTCTTATCTTCAACAAATTGTTTTATTCTTAGTTCTCATTAACAAATTAAGTGTCTTTAATTAGGTTAGTCGATGAACACCCAATCTCAGAAATACAAGTCAACAATAATTAAAAGCCAGTTAGTTTAGTAGTAATCCAGAGATTTTTTTATCCAAGATTGGCAGTAGGAAATTGGAGCAATAAGATTTTGTTATTGGGATAACAATGGTCAGGGAACATGAAACATTCATAAAAAAATTGGGGAATTTTGAAATTGAAGTTTTGCGGACACTGATATAATTTTATTGACTTTTATTTATTTTTAATGCAGTTGCTTTCTTCTGTCCATTATATTGTCTTTTTGGATTAAAATCTACCTATTTTGGTGGAAAATTAACTTTTTGTTAAACAATCTTATTTTGTTTTTGAAAAATGCAAATGAAATCGTTTTGGGTTGAAGATTCAACTTTTGTGTTGTTGAAAATTCATTATTTTGGTTTAAAAATTTATCTTTTTTACTTGGGATTTCAATTCTTTTGCTTAAAATGCAACCGTTTAGTTGAAAAGTAATCATTTTTGGTTGAGAATTCAACTATTTTGTTGAAAATTAAACTTTTGGATTGAGTTCAGGTGCTAGATTAGAAACGAAAAAATATTTTTTTGTTGATGTACCTACTATTACATTATTCGTTAAAAATTCATACTTTTTAATTGAAAATTAAACTAGTTGGTGAAGGTTGAATCATTTTGTTGAAGAATCATTTTTTTCGCAGATTCATGATTAAACATTCATCTCTGGTTGAAAGTTCGTTCTTTTTCTGGTAGAAAAATAATATTTTAAACTGAAACCTTAACCAGTTCATTTTTACACAAAAATTCATCTTTTTGACTGAAAGTTTAACTACTTTTAATAAATGCTAAATTAATTTGTTGAAAATATAGTTATTCAGTTAAAGGTTTATGTCTTTGATTAAAAAGTTAAATATTTTGTTGAAAAAATCTTTTTTTTTCTCTTGTTTAAAATTAGATAATTTGAACTGAAATTGTAATTTTTCTATTTTTTGTTGAAAAATGATATTTTTACATTCACAACATTTATGATTGAGAAAGAATTATGCAAAATTAGACACCACAGTTTTTCTACAAATCTTCGCGTTTTGACACCCCCTAAAGCCGAAAACCAAGTTTTGACAATGGCATCTGTCTGTCCGTCCATCCGTCCAGCATTCCTTGACTAATGTTTATGGTATTATCCAGTGAAATTAAGATTTAAAAAAATCGAATATTTCTTTTTTACGCCAAAAGACGACAGATGCGTTAAAAAAGTTTGAAAGAAAACTTAAAGCTCTTGAAGATATCCACAATTTTTTTTCGAGCATTTCGATAAGACTGATTTTTTGTTTCTTGGTGTTATGCATCGAAAACGAATAAATCAAAGTCTAATTTTCCGAAAATACTATGAAGAAAAATTAAAAATTCAAGTTTTGAGCCAAACGACGCAAAATACGGAAAAAAGTCTCAGAGAGTAATTATAGTTTCTGAAAAGTCCTAAAAAAATGTTGATACTATTTTTGGATAGGGCCATGGAAATATCGAAAATTCAAATTTTGAGCCAAACGACGTAATATACGAGAAAAAAATATTGAGGGGCAATTATAGCTCTTAAAAAGTCCTACAAAATTAGTCCTAAACATTTTTTGATAGTATTTATCATATTAGTTTTATTTATTGAAAATACTATTGGAAAATCCAAAATTAAAACCTTGGACCAATGGACGCGAAATAAGAGAAAAATCCTTAAAAAGAAAATATAGTTTTTAAAAAGTCCTGCAAAATTTCTCTTAACTATTTTTTCATAGGTCTTGTCAGTTTGTTTTTTTATCGAAATTACTATACAGAAAATCGAAAATTCAAATTTCGAACCAAACGGCGTGAAATACGAAAAAAAATTCAAGCAGGAGTTGCAAATTTCAAAAAGTGATAAAAACTTCATTTAAACTATTTTTTGATATGATTTATTATTCTAGTTTTATTTATCGAAAATACTATGAAAAAAGTTGAAAATTCCAATTTTGAGCTCAGCGACGCGAGACATGAGGAAAAGTTTTTGAAGGAATTTCAGCAACTTTTTAGTTAAAGATTACCTTTTATATTTAAAATTAAACAATTTTACATTTCATTCAATTGATTTTTAAGAAATTCGTCTTTTTGGCTTGAAAATTTGACTGTTTAGTTGAAAATGCAACTGTTTTTGGTTGAAGTTTAACACTTTTTTCACTAAAAATTCAACTATTTAGTTAAAAGTTCAACTGTTTTGTTGAAAATTCGTCTTTGTTCCTTTAAAGTTTAACTAATTGTATGCAACTGCAACTATTTGGTTAAAAATAATTGTTTTGTTGTTAAAAATTCATCTATTTGGTTGTATTCTAAAAATTTTTAATGTTAGCTTGAAAAATAAACTATTAGATTGAAAATGCAATGGTTTTTGGTTGACGTTTGATCTTTTTTGTTTTAGAAATTCGTTTATTTGGTTGAAATTTCAACTTCACATGTAGATGATTCTGTTTTTGGTTTAATGTTCAACTATTTTGTTAAAAATTTAATTGTTTTGCTAGGAATCCGCTATTTTGGATTTTTAGATTTAATTTTCATGTTAAATTTATTTTATTTATTTGTAAAAGATTCTGTGTTAAAAACGTTTCATGATTGAAATGTTGAGTAGTTTCATTGCAGCATTTCATTCCGCGCGAATAATAAAATGGATCTATGTCACTAAGATGCATTTTGCGACTTGATCAATTCAGAGCAATTTTTATCCGTTGACCGACAATTTTTATTGTTCGGTGAAACCATCGTAAGTTAGAATAAAAAGAATTTTTGGCTTTTTCTGTGGCAAGTTTCGTTTTGATCTATTCAAATCTATGTTAATAAATTTTGAAGTTAAGCGCCATTTGACAGAAAACATCAGTTTAGTAGTCTGGAACTCATGTTATGCAAATGGATTAATATCACATTGAGATTAGTCGGAAAATTACATATGTATGATCATGTCAAGAAAAACAATATAGTTGGTACAAGTTGAAGGAACTGTTGGTTCTCTATTCAAGAAAACACGGGAGATGTTCGAAGAAATAGTTTTTAGCTTCCCACTCATGTCATTTGTGCAATATATTTCCATGAATTTTTAGACGTACTGTTAAAATATTTCTATTTTAAAGATAAAATCTAATATTAAGTCAAACTTAATTAAAATTTAGGATGTTACACAGTTTCAGACGAAGGAGTAATAACAATAATAATACAATAAAATATAATATTGTCATACAGATTTTAGCATTAACATCAATTTAATGCTTAGATTCAGGTTGATTGCATTATTATACGTGAAAATAAAAATCGCTTTCATTGCAGATCATTGATTTGAAGCATAAATTATAATAAATTGTGATTTTTTGTGTTTGTAAACCTGAATTAGTGTATGATTCTACTAACGAAAGAGTGACTGGTCGTTTACTCGATCATTTGGGGTATTCTTTCTTGAAGGCTATCCATTTCTACCTTACTCTATGTATGTACATTGAATGCATTCTTTTATTTCAAAGTGATATGCGTTTTAATCCTAGATACTATATCATTATTTATCCCTATATTTTTGTTAGAATTCTATCTCTATACTTTTTCTTCTATATCTTCTATATCTCTTTTTCTTCTATATGAATATTTTGTTTTATTTGTCGAATGTTATTTTTAACTATTAAAAAAAAAGTTTATTATTTCAAAGCGATTGGTAAAAAGTGCGTGGAAAAATCTTTTAAAACTGAAATGGACAACATCTTTGTATTTTTGATGAAGGAGTTAAAGATAAATTAAAAACAGGCGGTATATCCATACAAAAGTAAACAAAATTCATCCTCATCCTTTCTAGATGAATATTTTTCTAAGTGACAAATATTTTTTCCATATACTGCCCTTTAATAATACTATGATTTGCACATCAAAAGTACAATGATTTAGGAATTTGTAAAAATTATTGTAAACTGAAGCATGTACAAAAAACAGTCCTAAATAGCAAAAATCATGATTTAAAATAATTTATTTAAATGTATTAACCAGCATTTACGATTTATAAGAATTTTGTGTTGCTTCGTAGTCTTCGGAGGATAGTTCAGAGAAAAAATTGTTGTTTACATCAGAAGCAATTTTTGGTTTCAAAGGAGCTGCAAGAAAAGAGACTCCACTTGTTGAAAAGGAGCCAACTATCCATTTTTATTTCACCTTTATAAAAATATTTATTATTTTTAGAAAATTTATTAAGCGTTATAGAAAATAATCTAATTTATAAAATAATGAAAAAGAGTAGAAGTCTGGAAAAGTTGAACAAGATATAAAGTGATAAAACTGGGTAGAAAAGACTAGAGTTGTTAGAAAGAGTGCGCGCGCCTCGCAAGTTTCAGCGCGCCTAGGGTGCGCAGGTGTCCCTTCTCGCGCTTAGCGCTCGATAATATATTTACCTCGCGCTACGTGCTCGGTCTTTTTATATTCCCCACACTTGTGCACAGACTTTTTATTACTAAAGATCAACGCATCGTCAACAGTAATTTGGTGATTATGAATTCTCTGTTGTTAAAGCTCCTTCGGCTTTAACGAACACGTTTTCATCACGTATCTCGTGCTTCGCACTCGAATGTGTCCCTCAAATTATTGTATGTCATTTCCATAAATGTATATTATTACAATGCATAACATGAATTGGTATTAAAACAGACGTAGTTTTATTGTCTCGTTTAAAGCAACGCGCATTCTTAAAAACAGGTCAAAAAGTTGTTATTTATAGTCTTGTAGGGCATTCATAAATCAACGTTTTTATTCTCTTGCTTTTTTTCATGTCGTGCGTTATTTGCTTTAAAATGTTCCTTTTCCTGTGTTTTTTAGAATTTTGTAAATGCTATAACTCTGGTAATTTTGGGTTTTATGAAAAAAAGGCAGCAGGATAAATTTTTCGTATTTTTGAATACTATGAATATCTGTATAGAGTATTTTTGAATTCTTAAAAAAAGTGGTCTCAAAAATATCCAAAATGTGCTAACCTTTTGAATTTGTATTCAAAAGGGCTGGCTAAAAAACTTGACCTTCAGTTTAGGACAATAAAAGAGTGTACCAAAGGCCAATCTAATAGATTAGTTTTTTAAAAGTTATCGTGCACACAGATATACATACATACGGACATACTTACATACAGGCAGACACATTCGTAAACACTCGTTTTTCGGATACAGGGGGTCTCAATACGTGGACATTTGACAAAAATTAGAAAGAGAAAATTTGATTGAACTTCTCTGATGAGAATGTAAAAATGAATTACTTCATCATTAATCATTTTTTGATAGTTCTATTTATGGTTTTAATCGTAAAAAATAGCTTTAAAAACATACAAAATCTAAATTTTTTGAAACCCCCACACGAAACGAAAAAAAAATTAAAAGACAAAAGTTGTAATGAGAATGTGCTCATGCAGCGGGCAGATTTTTATTCCCTGTCAATGAAACTACGATTTATCAAAAAGGGATTGATAAGAAATTTGTAGATCTTTTTTAATTGCATAATTTTTGTTTTATCATCTTTTACCGTATTTTGCATAGTTTGGGTGAAAAAGTGTAATATTTGGATTTTATATTATTTTTATGCCGTCAAAATTTGAAATTTCGATTTTTTAAGAAAATTCAAAAAGTTTTTATGATAATCTTGTAGGAAATTCAAAAAGCAACATTTTTCTTCTCTTTAATTATTTTATATTTTCCGTTTTTTTTTTTGGCTTAAAATGTTCATTTTCTGTTTTTTGGAATTTTGTAAATGCTATAACTCTGGTAATTTCCGGGTTTAAAAAAAAAGTCATTAAAATGAATTGTTTGAATTTTTGAATACTATGAATATCCTTACAGAGAATTTTTGAATTTAAAAAAAAGTGGTCTCAAAATTGTTCAAAATGTGCTCACATTTTTTGAAATTTTATCCAAAATGGCTGGCTAACAAACGAAAGCGCATACATACATGCAGATATACAGACAGACACATTCGTAAAAACCTGTTTTTCGGATTCTGGGGTCTCAAAACGTGGCCATTTGACAAAAACTGGGGTGGTCAAATTTTACACAAATGTAATACCTTCTCTGATGAGAATGTAAAAATGTAGAATTGATAAAATTGATAGAAAATGGGATGGAAAGTGATAAAACCTGATAAGAAGGATAGTATTCTTGGAAGGTGGAAGGGGACAAAATTTATGAAGGAAAGAAATGGATATAATTAATAAAAAGAAGAATAGAAGAAAATGATGAAAAAGGCATAACATGTCTGAAAAAAAGGAATAGAATAAAATATGATGGATTCGTCGGAAAGAGGTGAAGGACATAACGGATTGACACTTTAATAGCGATAGTTTTAAGATAGATTATGATAAAAATAAACAAAATCGACAAAAAATAATTCAGAACTTAACCCATTAATGCCAGAATATCCAAAAATTTTACAGCAAGTTTCAGGTCATAGATTTTGATGAAGCCGCTGTACATTTTCCTTAGGGCAAACTTCTCCGTTTGTTTTGAGGGTCGCTCAACACGATCCAACCAGTTGAAAAAGTAAAAAAAATTATTTTTTATGGTTTTTGGCGTTTTTTTCGTAAGAAAATGCATTTTTCAATGCCTTTTTTGGGAAAAGATCGATTCTGTATGCAAAAATGGCTCTATTATGCTAAGAATAGCACAAAACGTGTTATTGGGACTTATACCAGCAAAATATGGAGGTTGTTTTTTTCAATATCAGATTGCAAAAAATGGCAACACTTGTTAATTATTATTTTTTCTGCAGATTTATAGAAGTTGCTTCAGTTTACTTTTTTTACTCTTTCAGAATTGAATTATTCCTCAAAATGGATACATAATAGTTTTTTGGGTTGCTGATCACGAATTTGCTATCAGATTTGCAAAATTCAAAATGACGGATCCAAGATGACGGACTAATTTTTTAGAAAATTACCTACTTCCGAGAAATGTTCATTTTTGCGGATATAAATTTTCCACAAGATCCTTTGTGTTTTGCACGTGACATAGTTTTGCGACAAGGTTCCACCATATTAGTAGAAAATTTAACCATTTATTTTGAAAAATCAATTTTTTCTTGAGAATTAATATTTTAGGATTGTTCAAAAGTCAATTTTTTTTACAATTTCAACTTTTTTTATTAAAAATTATAATCTGTTTTGGTTTAAATGTCAAATATTACATCTTTTGCTGACATTTCATCTTTTTTGGTAGAAAATTCAAACACTGCATTAAAAGTGGAAATATTTTGTTAAAAATGCATAAAAATTTCCTTATTTTCCATTTTTTCAGATCATTTTGGTCTGTTTTGCCAGTTTCTTTGTTAAAGCTGTTTCGCAATCGAATATGTTCTTTAAATCTACAAAATCATCAAATAAATCGTTGCAGAAATATATCAAATTGATATCATTCATTTTTTCAGGTCATTTTCTTACAAACTCTTTTTAAACTTCAGTTATGTTCATTCTCTTGATCAATGTAAAACTAGACAATTGAATTGCTTCCAATATTCGTAATGCTCAATATGAACCAATTATGGTTCCATTTTGTTTTAGTACATTTTGACGCTGTTTCTTTGTTCCAAATGAAACTTTTTTTCTGTATGATTCTTAAAAAATGAATGGAAACCTTATAAAAACTGAGAAAAAGTGGAAAATTGGGGATTATATAGGTAAAAAATGGAGCGAAATATGATGCCTGAAAGCATGCCAATACATTTTCAATTTTTTCTCTCGCGCTAAAATAAAGCTTTTGTTTTTTAAAAAGCATGTCCTCTTTCCAGGGAGTGGCGAAAATTCCGGAGCATAAAGATCAGAGGGAGAGCGATGAATGGAATATTTTGAAGCCGGGGAGCGGAAAAATGGAAACGCCCAACGGAACGGTAGAGGACTTCATTACAGTGGTCAGTGTGGGCAACCAAGGGGCACCCCCTGAGAATTTTGTGACTGTCCTCTCTATTGGTAACGGAAGGAAAGAGGAAGAAGAGGCGCATGTTGACAAGCATCTGAATAATGGAGTTGAGCAACACTTTGAGGAAGAAGTTGAGGTCTACCGGTTGCCCGGGGAACGCCTCGGGTTTGGACTTAAGTTTGAGGGTGGAAACAAGACTTCCGAGAGGGTCAAGAGACTTTTCATTCAGAGTTGCGCTGACCAAAGTCCTGCGAGCAGGTCTAAGTGCTCTTGGGGAAGTCTCGGAGAAGGGGATGAAGTAAGAAACAAGCTTGAATTTCATTTAAAAAATGTTTTCATACATCGATAGGTTCTACGAATAATAGGCTATCGTTTCGTTACCGTTAAGAATTAGGCTAACTTCATTTTGTATGAAATTTAGTAAGCACGTTGAAGTGTTAAAAGAAATAAAAATCTTTTAAATTTTCTTTTTTTGAAAGTTATAGGAGCCTAATATTCGTAGATCCCATGGATATAACGTTTAACGATTTTAAGTATAACACATTTTATTTTCCAGTTTAGATATGATTGCGTCTAGTCGTCCTGAAAAATTGAAGGAGCTGAAAAAGGAGACGAACTGTTAGGGCCAAAAGTCGAGGCGCCAAACTTCTTTAGATTGCAACTCGATCAAAAAAATCGTCGGATTGTTTAATAAAAAGCATCTAAAAATGTAAAGTCTTTCGAATTTAACGATATGATCACTTTCATCCTAATTTTTTTTGCCAATAGTTAGAGGATAAAACATCCGAAAAACAGGGTTTTTGGTCTCATCTTTCAATAAAAATTCTTTAATTCCATACATTTTAAAAAAAATTTGATATTATCAATCATTTCCTTTTTAAAAGGATTTATTTAGAAATTTATTGAAAAATTGAAAAAATTGAAAAATATTTTCTTCATTCTTATCAATCTTTATTTGTTAAAAAAATATCTGTGAATTATTTCATATTTTTCCTAACGGCGACCGCTTTCTTTAAACAGGTGAAAGTCGACGCTTGAAAAACGAAGCCGAAAAACCTTCTTTTTTATGTTTTGCTGTCTAACTATCAACACATTTTTAGGATAAAAGTGATGATATCGATAAAGTCGGAACACTTCAATTTTAGTAAATACTTTTTATTTAAAAATTCAAAGATTTTTTTGAGTGAGGTGCAATCATAAGATGCAAGAGGCTTCGACTTTTGGCCCCGACTTTGGTCGTCCCGATTTTTCGGGATGACTAGCCAAGTGTGTGAACATTATTTGACTACTCATCCTGAATTTCGGGACGACTAGACACTTCGTTAAAATGTACTAACCATGCCATCCATAAGTGACATAATAAGCGTCCGAATTCTTAGATATATCTAAATTCATCTAAATTCTCCGAATTATCCGAATTCCTTGAATTAGTGGAATTTCCTGAATTCTGAGAACTGCCTGATTTCAAGGATTTCAAAATAATAAAATAATTCAGATGAATTCAAAAGAATTCAAGGAATTCAGAATATTCATGGAATGCAGAGAATTTCATAGCATTTAGGAAATCCAAAAAATTGAGAGGTTTCAGAATATTTAAGGAATTTAGCGATATATTTAACGTTGAAAGTTTCAAGCTGAAGGCTGATCAGCATGATTTTTAAATCTTCTAAATATACAGTTGTGAAAGACTAAAAAAGAGGAAAGTCATACAACTTTTATAATATTTAATATCATTCTGACTTTTTTTATATAATTAAATAATCTATAATAAAAATTTTAGTTATCATAAATTTTAATATTTTAATTATTTTTACTGCAAGTAATATTAGAAGTCATAAATGTAGTGTTGCCGCCGAGCGAGAAATCCCGACGAACGAGACGAGACGGGACGAAACATATCTGTCTCGGTATTTCTCGTCTCGTTTTGCCTCGTGTCATTCTTCCTCGTCTCGTGACGTCCTTCCTCGTTTTTCGCCTCATTTTTTCCGCGAAATGCGACAGATGTGAGCTCTGACGGAAGCGCTTTAGGTCACGACAAAAGAATTTTCATTACAGACGATTTTATTCCCGAGACGTAGAAATGACAAGAGAACATTTTTTTTAATATACCAGTAGACTTTTTAAATTATATATTTTCGGATTATTTGTTTTATCCTGATACATTTGATATAAAACACGATATTTTTTGCTCTGTATAATCGTTTGGAACATAAAAAGATGTACATCGGAATGAAAACATGTAGCGGAAATATTTAAAACTGCTGTTTTGTGCAAACAAGGCTAATAGGCAGAAAACATTTTCCGTTTTCCTTTATTGGAGCAATAACTGCGAAAACTACGAGAACTGCAATAATTTCAATGCAACTATGTGAAGTTCTTTAAATTTTATAATGACTCATTTCCAAAATTTTTCAGATTTTTTATTTAAGTTTATATAGGAGAAATTACATTTTTTGTAAGGTTTTAAATATAAAATAGTATAGGAGTTCTATAAATAATTTTTTTCAGCCTAGAACATTAACATTAACTTAACTCGTTATTCTGAAGGATCTGATCTTTTCCATTTTTTGGAAGTGCATTCTGAACATAAAAAAGTTTTTCCATGTTAAAGAAAAATATTCATAATTTTTATAACTTTTATATTTTTCTTCATTTTAAGAACTCCATATAAAAATTAATTTTTCCCATATGAACTCAAATAAAAAATCTGCGAGCTGCCCGCTCCACTAATGCACATCTGTCGAATTCCTCGGAAAAACTAAGCCGAAACCGAGGAAAGGCGAGCCGGGACGAGAAAGAAAGTGACGAGATAAACCGTGGAATGGGCCCAGGAAAACGAGACGGAACCGAGGAGTGAACGAGACGAAAGGGAGCCAGGTTGGGTATTTCTCGTCTCGGACGGCATCACTACAAAAATGTCTAAACTTTTTGCTCTATACCAAGTATTTCAAGTAATTACAAAGTTAAACGTAGTAACTGAAATGTAAAATATATATTTATTTCGAAAATAATTATTTCCAAATTAAATTCCTTCTTTGCCAGAATTAAAATAAAAGCATTTCTGTGAACCAACTTCTTGCTGCGAGTAGAATGTATTAGCTGCGAATTGTGGATTATTATTAGAAATTTTCAGCATTTGTAAATATCGAAAATACAACGTCTTTTTTCAGATTTGTTGAAACATGGATTGAAATATTTAATTTCAAAAGCGTCAATTTACAGACTTTAAACAATTTTAAAATACTTGGGTCTGGGCCGTACTTTTAGATTCGGATCGGATCCCAAGCCCGAACTCGAACCCTTCGGGATCGTTTTAAACCCGGGTCGAAGCTCAAACGTTCCGATACGTAATTTAGAGAAAAAATATAATAAATCAGATCCTTCTATAACAAAAAAATTCAACTGAGATTTTGCAAATTCATGATTTACTACTAATTTCTATACTTATGTGCTTTATTATTACCTGAGTAATAGTGTAGATTAATGTACATAAAGTGAAGTACTTAATATATCTTTCAATGGTAGTAGTTTTATGAAGAACACTTTGTATTTAATCTACGTTAATTGGAGCTATTCATTATACAGTGTACACCCATACACACGTCGACATCCTCTAGCAATAATATAAGTATTGATTGAATAAGCCATGCAATTAGCCAATTAGAGCAAATTATTGATTAGGCGATGAAATCGTTACATTAAACAGTTGTGGCACTTAAAACGTACAAAAAATAAGTTAACAACATAATAAACATACTTCAAGGTAACATAAGCATTACTCTTACATTGTCGTAATAATGATGTATTTATGTATCAATCAGTGCTCAACAAGTTATAATTATTTGACTTTGCAAAAATACATGAAAAAGGAATATTTCATTTATGCTTTTTAAAATTTAGTTGGTAATAGTATTCAAATATTACATGTTAATACTTTTAATACTTTTAATACTTTTAATACTTATCGACTAGTAATGAAATAAAGATAAATTTATAAAATTTCTGTACCGCTGGGTACAGGAAGAGATTCAACTCAGTGGATATACTTCCCTGTATTAGAGATATTAAAAACGCGTGAATAAAATCGAAATTCAAAATAATTCGATCATTCTCACTTCGCCATTGCATGCAGAAAGCTTTATTTCGGTAAATGACGGTAATATGAATTTGAAACTAAGAACTTGAAATTTAGAAAATATATAATTTAAGTTTAAATGATATTATCCAAAATACTACAAAATTTCTTTTTGTTCACCATAACCATAATGTTTACAAAACACTGACATACATTTCCATACATTATCATACATAAACATTAGAGAATTTCTGAAGAAGACATCTTCATTTTGTAAGTGCAGCCCCGTACGTATTGACTCTTATTATATGTATGGGAACCCAAGGTATCCAATAAGCGATAAAGACCATGTCCAACCGCAAAGTATCCAATATGACCGCACAATTACTGTTGCAGAGCGAACTGACTGTGCAAATATTCTCGTGAACACGATAGCCGCGTTGTGGTTGCATGCAAAATGTATACCTGCAAACTGGGTTCCCATAAAACCAGTTTAAAGTATTTCTGCATAAAAATATACATGCATAATTTCATTTTTCGTTAACCGTTTCCCGGCTTAGTCCCGAAATTATGAAACGCCACTTTCCGTAACATTATGTTCGTACTATGCTAATTTACGTACATAGGTATTATCACATTTTTTTGACGCAAATAGTATCCCTCACGTGGCCCATAATGATAAAGGCACGTTTGATGTTATTTATGATTTTAACTTTTGAAGTGATTTTATATTTTTCTACAATAAAAAGACTTCATACGAATGAAGTAAATATGTGTGACTTAACGAAATAGATTTTTACATATTTAATTGGCTTCTGAGATTTTAATAATTTTAATAATTTCCTCAATTATTCAACATTTCAGACAACAATTACATTTATCAATTTTGCAGGTCATGGCAATCGATGGTGTGCCAGTAATTCAAATGACTCGTCTGGACTGCGTTCGAAGACTGAAGGAGTCTCAATTAGTAATAAAACTCGTTGTGAGATGTAGGGGAGCCCTAAGACCAGAAGTGGTCAGTGCAGAAAGAAAATCCACGCCAGAGAAGACTAAAATTCCTCCTGAATTACCATCAGCGCCTCCCCCGGTGCCACCCAGGAAATTGAGACATCCTAGAGGATTGGCGGATGGTGAAGCAAATCCAAGCCCTGTGAAGAAGTCCTGGGATAGCCCGAAATCGATTCCCACGTTTCAGAATGGCTCTCCACACTCCATTCATAGTAGCAACAATAGCAGCAAATCTGCTTCCTATGAGAGTTGTTACTCTTCCCCAAAAAGTTGCACCAGCTCGAAAAACGGAAGCCCTAAAGCCGCACCCGAGGATCATTATCCAGATGCATCAAAACCTAAGCAGGTACTATGATTGAAATATCCTAATATGATTATATCTCTCAAAAAAAATACTAAATTGATCAATTTTCTTTTAGGAGCCGCCTGAGGCGATGGTATATCTCGACGCAAGGTCTCAGGACGGTTCAAGTACCCACGGCAGTACCTCAGACGATACCGGAAGTTCCCTCTCGACAGTGGTTGACAGATTTTCCTCATCCGATCGCGTCTCCACAATATCTACAATTTCTACCGCTTCAACTACTTCAGAACAAAATGGTGCAGAAAGCATGAAAGGAGAGCCCTCCGTTGATCATTATGACGACAACCAAGTCAAAGACTTCTTGACAGACAGTCTTGACCTATCACGGATGTTTTCTCCTTTCGATCAGCTTGAACGAGACTTCAACTCCAATCAACCTGACTATCTGCTAACACGTCTTGCAAACTCCGAGGCTGTCACGCACGTTGAATCCCGTGGCGATGTCGAACGGGTCACTGCTGTTGTTGCACCCAACACTGTCCTCATTGAAGAAACCATCACTCTCCAACCACCACTCAGTTTCCAGGATGCTCCTCTAAGTTATGGTCACGAAACAAGCCCTGGCCTTTTTTACACTGACCTCGCAGCTGATTCCAAGACCCACTTCCGACCGATTAAGGATGACGCTTCCATCGTTGAATCCGTTAATGGAGACGCCGATCGCATCGCTGATAATGATATTGGAAATTTTGATCCGAGATCGAACAACTTTGACTCGGCGCCACCTCTACCCATTAGGAATCACGTCAACACGATTCCCATCAATCAGCAGACTCAGATACTAAATGGCGAGAAAATATACTCCGCAGACACTGATGTGGATGGAGAGGCCGAGGTGCCAATCTTACCCCCCAAGCCTATGCCTAGAAAAGACCTTAAGTCAAGGAGGAAGAGGCCTCCGCCCCCACCTCCTCCTCCTGCCACTGCTTCCAGGAAAGACGTTCCACCAGTACCGGCTGAACCACCTGTCAAGGTCGTTGATGAGGCCAACGTAGTTCAAGTCACAGATATCACGAAGCTGGAAGTGAAGGTAGAGAATAAGGTGAATATTGCAGGAATAGAGTTGAATAGTTCAGGAAACTTGCGCAACTCAGAAAAGGAGTTGTGCACTGAACTAGAGGTGGATAAGGCAGGAAAAGGTTTGCGTAAACCTTTTCAAGAGATGGAGGTGATAGTCAATGATGTGACGAGTAAAACTCATATTGATAAATCTCTAAACCAAGTTGATAAATCTCCATCGAAAATTGTAAATTCGCAGACAGATAAGGTTCTAAATACCGTAGAGATGAAGATCAATATGTCGGATGTATTTCAGATAAAAGAATCCTCGACGACCTCCGAGGACCTGGAGGATCATCGAAGGATCAAGGAAACTACTGAGAAATGTAGGCATTTTGAGAGCAATGTTTTTGCTGACGTTTTTAAGCAAAAAAGAGAACTTGCGGATATGTCCATCACGGAGACACTTTCGATCCAATTGGAAGATAAAGAGGACGTAAGAGTTTTAGAGAATATGGAGCAAAGAATTTTGGACAAACAAGATACAGCGGTTTTGAATAAGGACACGGAGGTTGTAGATAAGAAAGATGCGGGTTATGTAGAAGAAGTTAAGAAAGAAGATATTGAAGACACTTGTTCTTCAGATGTTGAAAGCGATACAAAAGACATAGAGATCAAAAGGTGTTACAAAAGGGTGGAGGAAATGGGGGATGATGATGGCTCTAGTGACGAGAGTGATGGTGGAGATTATTACTGGCAGAGTAATTTGGCCACAATTGGCGAAGAAGAGGAAAATAATTCGTTGGAATACACTAATGCGTAAGTATTTCTCTAATAATAGATAATCTTGATGAGAACTAAAAGTTTCAAAAATGGACTCTTTGACACATAAAGATGATAGAATTCTTCGTAGTCGGTGTAGGCAGATGAAATTTGATAGGGTTTTAAAAAAGCTATTGCAAAGAATGTTGAAAGTGTTCAGTTTGAAAGTTAAAACTTCAACATTTATTTTAGTTTGTTAATTTTTCTAAACAATCTTTCTTTGTTAAATGTAGTATTAAGGATTGTTTCGAAGTCTGGTTTAAAACAAGTGCTTAGCTCTAAAGGAAAGTCTCTTATTAAATTATTTTTATTTTATTGTAAAACTTAGAACCTCTAAAATGCATAATTTGTAGAATAATTTATTCTTTTTACACTCGATGAATGCAAATCATTCTTAGCAACTTTCTACCTAACTATCGTCATTGAAACTGAGATCATATTACAATAAGAGACCATATCCGACATTAAAAAATATCTATATGTGATTCATACTTTTATTCAAGAAAGTAAGTCTAATTCCTATTGTTATTTATTACAGATTTTAAGAAATAACACGGAATTTGTGATGTGATATAAATAGGTTGAAATTTGATTTCTGTTAGCTTGAAGATATCTACATAATATCCTACACTAAATATTTTCATAATTTAAAAAAAAAATCATTTTAATAGATTTAATTGATAAGTTGAACTTACAAATTTAGCACAGTTAAGTAAATCTTTCAAAATAATTAGAGAAAGTACATGATGTTCGGTAAAAAAAGACTAAAAGTTATGAAAAATGTAATATTTTTACTTAATTCAATGTTTATAAGTTATTTTCTTAGCAGGGGATATTACCAAATTTCAAAAATCTGTATTTCGTGTTTCCACCCTGTAAGATTTAAAAAACATTATTTCTTAATTTTAAATAAATTTTAAATGAAAAAAACTATTGAATTTCAGCTTTAAAATGTCTAGGATAAACTACAACAATATTAATGACTTTAGAAATTACCACTAATTAGCTAAGACAGTATAATTTGTACCTTTTGTGGAAAATTGATAACTCTTCTCTTTTAGAATTTATAAAATCCTTTAAACTTGAGCTCATTCGACGTAACCTTGATACACTTTTCATTTTTTGAAAAGAAAAGTCTTTTATTGCATTTTGCTAACAAAAATTATTGGCTTATCTTTTTTAAGTGGCATAAGTTCTGCAAAAATTCATAATGTGTATGGACAATTTTGATGCAAAATACTTTGTAAAATTATTGATTTTAGATGTTAATTTTGTTTGTCTACTGGTCTATATTAATATTAATAAAATATTGATAAATCTTAAGATTGTAACCAAAATTGCAAAAAATCAACGCAGGGAAGGTTGAACTTGATAACATAAAACCCATGAAAATTAAGAAATACATAATCTTACAGGGAGAATATTGAATATCAGTTCACTATTAATTATCTTAATAATTATTTTATAACAATGATCGTTAAAAAGTTTCCACATTTGTTTAGCGTAATTTGGGTAAAAGTAACAAGATTTTTTTAATACTAATAGCAAACCTGGAAAAGGGTCTATCTGTACCGAAAATTCGGTAACGAAAGCCAGATTTTTTCAATACGTGTAGACTCCCAGCAACAAGAAACAGTTTTTAACAAAGTTCAATTAATGTCCATATTTATGACACAGAAAAATAATAACATTAAGTTTTGCTGGAAACAGTTGTAAATTATTACATTTAGTAGAGAAGCTAGGTTTCTAATAATCCAAGATTCCTGTTACCGACATTTACCAACATCATCATCATTACAAAATCGCTAGAGGTCCCTTCAGAAATTTTGAAAATTTATCATGGACATGAAACACGAACCATTTGAAGTTTGTGAGGGGTAAGTAGGAGAGGGGTAGCAGGGGAAAGAAGATGAGTATGGGAATGCAAAAAGGGAAGGGAAGTGGGGGAAGTAGGGGAGAGTGTAGGAGTAAAGTGGGATAGTTAGGGAAGTGAGAGAAGGGGAATTTGATGAGGGAGAATTAGTTAAAGTGGGAAATGAGGATGATTATAGGAATAGAAATAAGGAAAGGGAAGTTAGGGTAGTATACGGAACAGTGTAGGAATAAAGTGGGATAGTTGGGGAAGTGAGAATAGGGGAATTAGATGAAGGAGAACTAGTTAAAGGGGGCTAGGAGAAGTGGTTTATTAGGGGAAGTGAGGGGAGGAGAATTATTGCCGTCGTGGGGAAATAAACGAGAGGAGGGAAGCAAGGGAGGTAAAGTATGGAAGGGGGAGATTTGAAGGACTTAATTAACGTCTTAATAGGCTACGAAACCCTTTTCTGTTGGCCCGCGGCGCCTACTTTAACTATTTTTTTTAATTTGAGCCTGCCTAATTAACTCTTCTCATTTAAGAATCAATTATTTTGAGAATTCGAAAGACGGATCTAATATAATCTAAGCTGCTCCTTGGAAAAGCATGGCATCACAAAAATGTCATTCATAGCAAAAAAAAACTGTATGGACTAGGATACGTCATGTGATCATCTAGTTGTAAGATTGTAGACGAGTTTCTGTCGTGCGCAGTGCGGATCTGCTCTGCGATTAATTGGTCTTGTTTTCTTTTCGCTAATTATCCATGTATATTACCTATCTGCTTGGCAAGAAGTGCGGCGCCAATTCCATTTGATATTCTCGGGACGTTGCCACTCGCAAGGTTGCGTTCATCCAAATAGATTTAATCGAGTTAAGACTGACGTAGGTATAGGATCATAGTTTTTTTACTGAACTCGTAGACTTGTTTCTCAAGACTGTAATTCCACGGCTGTTAAAGAATTGGCATTCACTCCTCTCGGTTATTAAGTTCTTAAAATCAAGTGGACATTACTTCATTTTAAAAAACATGGCATGCTGCGGGTTTTCTTGAAGGTACTGATGATTTATGAAGCTGGTAGTTATTAACTTATACAATTATTTCAATAAAGGTATATATTGATCAAACATATGTTTTAAAATATATGCTTTTTGGAAAATAACCAATTGGGCAGGCTTCTAATTTGAAATTTAATTTTTTATTTGTTTTCTAATTTTAAGTACCGGAAATTCAAGAGTGTTGAGGTTTGTAAGTTTGAATTTTGAACTTTTTTTATTTTAAATTATTTAATTTAAAATGTGCACTCTCAAACGTTTCCATTTTAGAACTTTGGAATTGAGGGGCGGGATTCTATAACCACCTATATTTTTTCTGGCTGACAGGCATTATCCCCTTGATACTATTCAAAAAAATTTCGAATTTCAATTCTAAAAGTACCTATTCTTATAGGAAATTTAATTGCGCTTCTTCTTCATATAAACAAAAAAGTGGTGGCTTTCGCCGTTTTCAAGTTAAACCCGAAATATCAGTTTTTTAGAAAGTAATTTTTTTTGTCTTTTTTACTTCAATTTGCTACAATTCAGCCATTTAAAAAAAATATGACATTTACACGAGATATACTCTTTGATCGTATGCAATTGGCAGAGCTGATAAGCTTTGAATATTTTCATTGAGATAAAAGTTATAAAATTGGATCTAAGGCATGAAATAAATCATGCATTTATATCTTTAAGTTCATGGGTTGTCGAGTGAATTTTGAGTAGAAAAAAACTCTTAGCGAAAAATATTTACTTGTTTAATAAAAAAAGAAACTTTTATGCAACTTTTCAAGTGTATCATTGTTTTAAGATTTTCAAATGCAATAAAAGTTTTTTTAAATTAGTATAATACGTGTGCAAAAATAGTTTATGAAGTATTAGAATCTAATGAAATTCATTTATTTTGCATAAAATATGAGGGAAATTAATGTACGATTAAGATCAATTATTAATAGCTGATCTTTCTCAATTATAGGCTTTTTTGCCGAATAAACTGAAAATATATTTTTTCTGACTCCTTGTTATCATATTTAGTACTTTAACTGAAGCTTTCTTTATCGAAAGAATTCTTATAATTATAATTATTTCTGCAGTTAATATATGTATACCTTTTTGAAGAACTTTCCTTCTGGCAGCTTTTTTTTTGTTAAAAATTCGCTCAAGTCCCAAAGAGCTTGAAGACGCTTTATGCAATTGCACATATAAAAAACTATAACTTTTGTTTAAAGCAAATTTTTCATATGTAATTTATTCTTTTAGTCGTAAAGCATAAAAAAATCATATTTTCTGTAAATTTCTTTAAAAATTGATACGGTTTAGTAGAAGTAGAGCGAGTTGAAGTCAAAAAATAAAAAAATGTGTTTCCCAAAAATGGGGTTTTCTGGCTTACTTTGAAAACATTAAAAGCCTTTTAAAATTGAAATTCGAAAATTGTTAGAAATTTTTTTATGAGCAACTCCTTTCAGTGAGCAAAAATGTATAGACCGTTAAAGAATCCGGTCCCTCAATTGTTAAAGCTTTATTTTGAGTCTGTTAGAATTTGATTTGCCTGAATTCGAAATCAAATTTGATTTTGAAATTTTTTAATTTTAAGGGTTTGAAAGCCTTAATTATTAAATTGTCTGTAGAATTTTAGAAAAGTTAAATGTAAAATTAGACTGCGATTTATAATATAGAAATTTGAAACTATTTTGTTGTAGCTATTTTCAATTTAGAATTGTACAACTATTAGAAATGGTTTACGTTTAAGCCTGCCGTAAAAGTTAAAAAGGCACTTACAATTATGTCACAGTCTAGACGAAAATGATACATTTACATCAATCGATTTGCAAAAAAAAATTGCATCTATCTACATAAACAGGAATTTTGAAAAACAAATAGATATGGCTTTACAACTCAGAAAGACCGCGTGTCGACTCGCGGTCTTTTTAACTTGTAAAAGCGTCGAAGCTGTCTTCAATACAATAAGGTCTGATGCTATTTTACAAATAGTCAACTTGCGGCCTTCCCTCAACCTGAATTTTTCTCTATGAACAACCGCATGTCGATTTTTTATAGCAAAAAAAAGGAAAATGTAATTTTTTACAGAATGAGAAAAATGTTCATCAATTTGTATAAAGGGTGTTGAAATATTTATAAAAAATTATTTCCATAATACTTTTTCGAGACAAAATCATTCTCGTTGACTTTCTACTTTCGAAGGTAAACAGTCAGAAGTCTCTTTTTAAGTTGTACGGTAGAAGTTCCAAGGCTAATAATATGAAATGATCAAAGCTAAGGCTTTTAATGTTATATTCTATAACAATTTTGCACAATCTAAATTTAAAATTAGACGATTTTGCAAATCAAAATGTAAAT
Source organism: Druon quercuslanigerum (assembly GCA_010014905.2). NCBI lineage: Eukaryota > Metazoa > Arthropoda > Insecta > Hymenoptera > Cynipidae > Druon > Druon quercuslanigerum. The sequence continues at coordinate 5,950 of JAAAKG020156782.1, read as the reverse complement.
GACGTCAAAATATAAAATTTAAATATTTTCGATAATTTTCGTGTCCTCAAATAGGCTAAAGCCCTTTTTGCAGACGGATTCCGTCTACTTTAACTAATTTTGTTGTTGCTAAAATTAAAAGTGTTAGATTATATTAAGAATTTTTTTTGAAGTTTTACTATTTGAAGGGAACGCTTACAACTCGTCCTTTTTAAAATGGAAATGAAGTCATTTTGAATATTTAATCTAAAATTGTTATACTTAGAATACTTTAATCCTAAAACTGACTATCAAGGCTGTCAATTTAAAATTTTACGATCGTAATTAAGTGTAATTATTATTAACTAAAATATATTACTTTCCACAATAATTTGCAAATAAAAGTTTGGAAAAGGTAAGTTCTTTATAAACTCTCTCCCAACAGTTTTAAATTATTAAAGCGTATAATAAGGAATTATGTGCTTATGCTCAGTTCACAGAAAGGCTCAACTGCTGGCATTTTATATTCTATGTATAATTGATAGTGAACCAATGCAACTATACCAATTTTAATGTTGTACATGCATCTTAGATTGAAGTAAAGACAGGGACTTCAAATGGTAAAGCAATCTAAATGCAAATATATTAATAAAATTACCCATTATTTTTATGTTTTATTGCAGCAATAAGGAAGTGAATGACCTTGGGGAGAAAGTACCAGACGAAAAGGAGAAGCTGGAAATCCCTAGTGTGCCTATGGAGGAAGTGTGCAGTAAAAATGGTAAGTTTTTTCCAATTCTTATAAACAGCAAAAATATCAGGCGCGAATGTGAAGGTTGGGGAGCCCGACAATTGCCCCCCCCCCCCTACCGCCCTACAGGATTTTTGAATTAGCTTCACTTTTTTCTTTTGCACTGGGAAATGGAGAAAAATTGTTAAAAATATTAATACGTGAAAGTTTGCAAAAAGTGAACTTGACAGGTTCTATCAATTTGACACTTAATTATAGCATACACCAGTTTTGAACATCATTGAGTTAAATTAACATTTAAGTTATTCCACTTGTATGGAAATGCTTTATGATTGACTTTCAAGTTATTAATTTTGCACTATAGATTCAAGTGATTAATTTTAAAAAGCATCATGCACAATAGTTTGAAAAGTAATAATTTTCAATGACTTAGTTTCACGATTATAAGTTCAGAATACTCCAATTTTAAACGTACTGTTGAAAATTACAGATGTTTTTCTGTACAGAAATCTTTTTCTTAAGTAGTCTGTGTCTAAAGTTTAATTTAAAAACTTTATATGTAATTTGATACTACTTTATATGATATACCTCTCAAGGTTTTTTATGATATTCAACAATTTTATAATTTTAATTTAAAACTATATATTTGAATAAAAGATTCTGTAATAGTTTAGTTTTAGAGTCCTTAACAACAAAGTTGCTTACCTTTAGAATTTTAATCACATACATATTTGTTTTGAAGTTTCTTAGTTTTTAAAAGATTATTCAGAAACGTTACTATTTCTTGAATTTTTAGATTCATACGTTATGTTTTCAGCTAGAGAAAAGTCATTCAAATTCTGCAATTCCTAATGCTTCCTTTAAATTATTAAATTTTCACTTGCATTAAATTTGAAATTATATCAGTTTAGGAGGTTTCCAATGTTTACATTTTACTACTATCTAATAACAATCATTCAGCAGGTTTTGTGTGAATATTATAATTTTTAGTGATTTTTGACTTTTTTAATTTTGATTAAAAAACATATTCCTTCAAATTTAAAACAAATATAATCCTAAAATATTGGAAATCTTATTAAAACTACCTAAATCTTATCAATTTCTTTTTGGCAACCCTGTAAATATTATTAAATCACGGCATATCTTTATAATTGTTTAAAATACAATAAAGTTCTTTAAAAACCCATGAAATTCCATGAAAACTAAGTTTGCTAATCTCCCTTAAAATCATGGAAATCTTCGAACATCATGTTAAAATATTTTCAAACCTGATAGGTTCTATGTAATCCTTCCAAATCTTCTGATAATCTTAAAAATTCCATAAAATTCGTTTCAGTTCCGTCAGATCATTAAAATTCTGGGCAATTCCGTCAAGTTTGTTTAATCTATTCAAAAATTCCTTGCAATTTACTTTATATTCTTATTTATTAAAAATATTTGAGAATCTTTTTAAATCTGTGAAATCCATTTAAATATTATAAAATATATTCGTTGAAATTAAACGAAATTTGGTGATATTTCTTAAAATCCCTTTGAAACGTTTGTTAATCTTGCATACCCTCTGACCCTCTGATGAATATCCTTCACTTCTATAAATCCTATGAAACCTTTTAAAATCCTTATTAAGTTCAGGAAATTCTTTGCAATCACATAAATTTATCTTCAATTTTTTAAAGCCCTAGAAATCTTGGAGATAATATTAAATTCCTTAGTTATTTCTTGTGCAAACCCTTGGACTACCGGAAAATGTTTTTAATTTTTAAAAAATTTTAGATATACTTTAGAAATACTCTTACTATACTTCTCCTATGCCTTCTTATGCTCTAGCTATATTTAAGCTATACTTCCACTATGCATCATTCAAATAGGCATGACGTATGGGATCGTCTCATATACCATACTTTTATTATACTATTTGAGAGTTGAAACGTATACGATATTCCAAATGTTTTCCTCTCAAGTCCCCTCTCGGGTTCGTTGGGGAATCCTAGTCCGCTTCTGAATACATAATTTTAAAGGTAAAAGCCTAAAATTTTTTCAGACAAGAAAAAAAACCTAATTTTGGAAAATTTCTGATAAAATTTTTTGACGTATTAGTGAATAATAATTATTTAATTTTAACTGTAAATACACTCAATTCTTGATGTAATCACGGTTACTGACATGGTTTGCAATGGCCTTTAGCATATATCGGGGGAATCAAAACGTAAACGGCCAGGGCCGTCTGAACAATTTCCGTTGGATTTGGACGCATGCTAACAGCCGACGTAACTAATAGATTAAATTTAGTTTTTAGTAGATTAAATTTAGAAGAGTTATGATGCTTTGAATGATTTAATTTTTTAGTTAATTATTCAATATTTAAATTGTTAATTGAAGCATTTATATTAAGAATTTGACTGCAAGTTTAAAACTTATCGCGCTGATAGCGTGAGAATTATGGTTGCTAGTATACAATCATATTCAATATATCAAATTATAGTACAGCAATTGATCAAATTAATTAGTTATCGCTCCATGGATCTCTGGATCCGCATCAGAAAAATATTCAAATAAGCCTTGATAGATAATAAAGCTTGAAGGCGTAAATATATGCTAAAATGGTTGAAATAACAGCGAGTCAAGTAAAATGCAATTAAGTTAGTAGTATTTGTAAGGATTAAGACTTTATTTCGTATGGCATTTTGTGGTCGATAAAAGAAGTGTTGAAGAGTGTCTTCTGTGAATTTTTCCAACAATCGCTTTAGTTCGTTCGGTATAAATCGAAGGCGTAAATTATTATATCTATCCTCGACATTTTATACGCCATAAGTGGTATGTATAGTAACATGTTGTGCGTACCTACGTAACCAGCGTAGAAACTACGATGTAGGTGGTAAAAAAACGTAAGGAGTGCAGTCAAGTCACCCGGTATGTGCGCCTACGCTTTGCGGCTTCGCACTCTCTTCTGCAAAGTGTTTTTTTTAACATTAAATCTCAGTATGTCCGTCTGCCGTTCTCGAGTTTCGCCAACTTCAAACGGTGGCAACTAGAAAGTCAAATGCCGTGAATAATTACACGTTTATGAAATTATTATTATCTTTGCAAGGAATAAATTAAGCGGATGTCGAGGCGGATGCAGACTTGCGGTGTGTCATAAAAAATAACCGATTTTTTTTTAAGTCTCACCCCTCATTATCCTTTATTTAATATTTTAACATTTCACTATTGAAAAAGTAAAATAATCACAAGTTGATTTGACTAAAGTCCATTAATGAAAATATTGTCTAATCTTGATATATATTGAAATATTAAACCTACTTTTTCATGATGTATTGGATATAAAATGGTACACTTGGAGTCGAAGAACGCAACGTGTGTCAGACCGCAGACGTGCTGTCGTGTTTTGTCAACTTTCGTGCTTATAAAAAAATGAGTCCAAATCTCACCTTCCATATTCGATTTTTTGTTCCTTTTGGGTTAAATGTGAACCAAGTTGAAGCAGAAATAATTCTTCTGTTTTTAAAGAAGAAGACATTTTTCTCGAACACGGCAGCTTATAACGCAAAATTCTGCAGAATATGAAAGATGCAGCTTCTTAAAATGAATAATGTTTTATCGTAAGTTTTTGATAATAATTTTACGCACTGAAAGAGATATACCAAGAAAATTGTGATAAAGAATCGTGAGTCATATATTCAACTTACTGACAGGTCTTTAATATACCTTTAAATTATTTTAAGGTTCTTGTCGCGAAGTAATATACGCCTGTAGGGTACCTCTATGTCTTTGACAACAGCGCCACCTGACTCGCGAACTCGGTTATCTCCAAGTTATTAGAGATATTTTAATGAAAAAGAGCAATGAATATCAATTCATTTTAATAAATAATATTATTCTGACGTCTAAAATTAATTATTTACTGTAAGATTTCTTCTTAATATCGAATTGAAATTCAAATTTCTGCCCAATAGTTCCAAATTGGTGGCGCTGTCGTAACTACTGCATACGTGCCATCTTAGTTCCATGCCAAATGATAAAAACAAAAACAGTTGCATCGCTATAGTTCAAATTTTGTAAAGAGTTATACTTCAGTTCTTTAAATTCTCGATTCTTCAATTTAAAATAAAATTGTTACATTTTAAAGCTTTTAATTAGAGATGGTACAATTTAAAACCTTTTCTAATAAAGTTGTCCAATTTTCAAAACTTAATATAAAATTGTAAAATTTGGAACGCTTTTAATTAGAAATAATACCATTTATAAAACTTCATTTTAGCACTTTTCCGGAAGAGGTGCTACGAACGATGCAAACTAATTAAATCCGCATTTATGCAGCCAGATTTGCCACAGGCCACATTGGAGTAGGGTCTCCTTATACTACTTCGTGGTTCTTGAATAAAAATTCATATAAACATGTAAAGTTACTACTTTTAAATAATTGGTTATGATGAACGTTTCTTTATAACATTTTTCATCACATATGTCCTCATGTATGCATAATGATTTGATCTGTCGTTTTTGACCGAATTAATTTTTCTGTAAAAACAGACAAATTCGCCACGAGTGACATCTACATTTTATCCGCTCTATTTCTCCTTCGACGTGGTACATATTTAATTCAAAAAGAACAAAAAATCAAAAATGTGAGTTGAGATTCGGAATTTTGTTTTTTAACATCCCTAATACAGCCCTAAATTTATAAAAATCAATTTAGTTATTTTCTACTAATTGTTATTGACTGACTTTTCTTTAATTAAATTAGTAAAATTTCACTATAATTCAGATTTAGCGAGAAAGTTTTAGTTTTTTACAAAACAGTTTAATAAAACTTTAAATGAAACCATTTTTAGCTTAGAGATGGATTCAAGTCCCATTTTTATCTTAAAACTAGACTTTTAATTCATAAAATTTTAATTAAACAAATTTTTTTAATCTTAACTGAAAGTTGTTGGCTTAAGGTAAAACTGGGTAAATTCCCGACATTTTGGCTGGCTCTATGAGCGTACGTGTTATTTATTTTCTTAAAGTATGAAATATATGAAATATAAATGTGAAATATATTTTGTTAACACGGTTCATCTTGAGTTACATGAAAAGATGCAGAATAGTTGAAAAATACCATGTTAAAAATCAGACTAAAATGTAGAAAACATTCTTCTGAAGAGTTTAATTTGTTTTTGCCCATAAATATATTTCAAAATATTCATTTATATTAGATGAGAAAAAAATAATTAAAAAGAAAACAATACTCTTTAATAT
>JAAAKG020156771.1:0-30144 GCA_010014905.2 Druon quercuslanigerum | reverse complement strand
TACCGGCTCAGGGATCGAACCCCGGACCTCTGAGGTGAAGTCCGAGCGTCTAACCACTGAGCCACCGAGGCTCTGATTTGCAATTTAGTCTTAAATACTTTAAATTAAAAAAATTGCAACTTTAAAAACCTAAACTTTAAGTTTTATGGAATGTTGTACCATTTCTTTAACCAGTAAATGATTCCAAAGTTTGTCTTCGATTTTATTGGCTACCTTGAATAATAGAAAAAGTTGGTTTTACGTCAATCATTTGTGGGAAAAGTGAACTAATACGCTGAGGGTTACAGAATATAACATCACCGACATTGAAATAAATTTACTTTTCAATTTAGAAGGAATTTTGTCCATAATGTTGAGTACTTATATTTCAATACACTAAAAATTTAGAAAGTTGAATTAATAAAAACTTTTCTTATTGCAAGACGTATTTATGTGTTAATAATGGGGGAGAATTAAAAATAGAGACCTCTTTCTGACAAACAAATCTTTTATCTATAATATTATTTTCTAATTGTTTAAATTTATTTAATTAATAACAGCCTGGAATTTTTACAAAATAAAATAATACAGTAATCGCCCGAGCGTCAACATTGCCGTTAGTAACAGTATTGGTAGCTGTGTGACTATTGTATCGACAGTGAAGAATCAGGTGATTCTGAAATTATTTTTTCCACCGTAACCAAAACGGTTATATTTTCTCGGTGTAGCTTTCCGCTAAAAAATTAAAAAAAAAGTATTTTTTGTGGAATCTGTTAATACAAGAAAAGTTTTTTTCTTAACATCTATTGAATCTGACGTTTATAAGAAAAATTGAAAAATTCGATTTTGGACAAAAATATTCTCGTGACTATAAGAATGTTTTTGCCTAAATGAAACTCATAGGGTGTTTTCCATATAAAATTATAAATTTAGCAAAAAATTGCAACAAATGAAAAGATGAAGTTTTTGAGATAATCGTTTTTTAATATTTGCAGAAGAATGTTTCTTTTTGTATCCCGAAAAAAAGCGTCGCCTAATTGCTTCTAAAGAACAGCATATTTTGTCGTTAAGAAATGCCGGGTCTCGAAGTTTACCTACCTATTTGATTTGGAATAAATTTTAAGAATATAAGACAATTAAAAATGTTACGTGTATATTTAAAAATGGATATATTCCAAAAATAAATTTAATAATGTTAAAAATGTATAGAACTGAGTTCCTAAAACTTAAAAAATAATCTTTATAAACTCGATTCATAACAATATAACGTTATAAATTTGTAGAAAATTGGTAAAATTTTTTCTAATTTCTGATAGACAAAAATTTCCGAAAATATTCTTTCATATTTTTTTTTAAATCCAAAATTCTCTGATTTTTTTACAACCAATATTTTGTCAAGCATATGCTGAAAGTAAACAGTCGTAACAAAAGTTGTAGCACAATAAGTATGTTATTGACTGATAATGATAACGCTTGCTGCTCTCTGCGTAATTCCTGAACAAATTAAATAAAAATATAAAATAATTAAATTTATCTTGCCATATTCTTCTAACATATTTTATTGGATCTTTATTAGTTTTACAAATGTTTAAATCCGGCGTTAAACACTCTGTATATCTTCCACGTAAACGGTAAATTCAGTAAAACATATAATATTATGTAAACTGTAAAATCAGTTTTAGAGAAATGTAAACATCAGTGAAGGACAAGCTATATATAAGATAACCAATATAGGAAACATGTACTATATAGTCTTGTAAAGCACTAGAATATTCGTTATTTAAACTCTTTATCCACATTTTGATTTATATATTAATTAGTTTTTCGTCGAATTAGTAAAAATGACAATTGCTTCTACTATAGTGTTATCATTGGCAGTTATGCACAATTTATTTGGTGAATATAATAGTATAATTTAATAATATGAAATAGTAACATAATATAACATAAAAATATAATATACATTCAAACCTGGACGTAATGTCGCTTTTGGGATTGACGGTAACATAAAATTCAGTTTCTCAGTCAGGAGCGTATAAACCATCTCCGGTAGATTCTGTTCCATAGAAAAAATATTTTAAGATTGTTTTTCTAATACGGAGAAAAGGATAAACTAAATATTTAACGAAAATGACGAAAAAAATTTACTGTTACACGTTAACATAAATTTGGGTTTCCTGATCACGTACTTATAACATTTGCGGGCCCTTGAGCATCTTTATTAGAAGAAGAGCTCACAGTAAAAAGTCTGGGATCTACTTTTTTGCATTAGTTGGGTTATAAAACTCTTCGATTGTTTTTTCCTCAAAATTGAAAAAATAATTGTCAGTAGGTGACGTTTCGTACCCCAAGTCCGAAGGAAACCATACTATTAAAAATCACTGCTGGCTTTGAACCATGATAACTCAGCGAAAAAAATGATAGGGAATTTAAAAAAAAACGAAGGAGGCGAGCATCAGACAGGCCAAGAACCATATGGGCGACTAAAACTCAACTCAGATACGCTTGAAGATTTTTAATCGTATCTCGGGAACCGATGAAGATTTTAGTAATTCTAGAATTTTTTTAAACTTATCACGTGCTGTTTTCTCTTTAGCAGGTCAAAAAAATCTGTTTAACATTACTAGACGTGGAATTTTATAAGCTTTCCAACTAGTTTCTTTAAAATGCTGTATCATTTTTTTTCGCTGGGTTATCGTGGTTCAAAGCGAGCAGTGATTTTTAATAGTGCTTGCGTCAATTGATCTCATAATTTCTGTCGGTAGTGTATATGCTACCCTGAAATTAGCGTTAGATTGACACGTTATTTTTAGTGTGCTTTCCTTTGAATAATCAGTCCACAAACTGAATTACATCTGCGTCTCACTTGCTTAAACCATTTAAAGAAAACAATATTCAAAAACACATTACTACACGGAAAAAAACATGGACCCAAATAGTTGTCTAGTTTCGAAACTTATTATTACCAAAAATGTGTAAAAATAGAAAAGTGTGTCACATAGGACGAACAAATAACAAAAGACGGACCGCTTCGATCTTATTGATTGTAGTAGCCACTCTCTCCGCGCTATGGGACTGATTTGGTCCCATGCTCGTCAGAAGCAGCTACCATCGCTACTATACTATACTATAGAATACTCTCTCGCTCAGCGAGGCGACCGCGTTTTGCCGAGCATGGGACTGATTCGTTCCCAAGCCAGGAGGCACGTAGTCACCTAAATATTTTGGAAACAAATGATCTCATACATGGCATATTTGTTTCTAAACACAGGGATCAAATAATTCCTGCACTCCTAATGGGATATTACAGTTTCATATCTTTTTCCGTGTATTTTCACCAGAAAACCGCACGTCAAGCGATTAAGCACGCGCTTTTTCGCATATAGCGCATAATGACGGCGCAGTTTCATAACCAGAAATAGGAAAAAGTTAATTCACAGAGAATCAGTTGCCTCTTACGTAGATACGATAGCGTTACGATTTCAGAAGAAATTTTCATTTGAATTTAATATTATCAAGAAGCCTTACATCAAATAATTATTTTTAAACCGCAGTATAAAATTTTTGATTAAAATGAATTATTATTAACTGCCCTTGTTCATGAAAATTGCTGCAATAGCTTCGCGATGTGTGTGCGAGATATATATTCGTCTCAGATGGTGCTGTTGTCATAGTCAATGAACTGTGAACATCATAACGCATGAGTGAACACCGCACACTCCCCATATCTCCTCTCACTAAAACCCTCCGTGCGGTATAAATTCTCGGAAACATTAAATGGAGGATCACTAAATCCAGGTTTAAATGTCTCTATAATTTTAAGCACATTAAAAAAATATTTGAAACTGCACATATGGACCTCTCCGCAGGGATTATCCAGAAATTACTTATCACGATTTTAGGGATGACCAGGTTTAGTAAAATCATACTTATTTTCATTAGGAAGATTGAAAAACCTCACGTGAGAAAGTTTTTACTAAAAAGGTAATAAATCTAAATATTCTATGTAAAAATATGCTTGTTCGGCCAGAATGCTGTAAAACCTGGATAATTAATTAGATTTTCCCCGAAAATTCGACAAAAGAATTTTCTAAATAAAATTAGAGTGGGATCTGTATCAAACTGAATTTAAAGAAAATTAATTTCGACACCGAAAGTACGCTATTATAATACGTTAGAAAAGAAAAATTACAAGCAAAATATAATGCTCTATTTTTTGTCTTCGACGTTACCCCGTCTTAGCCATTACCTGCAACGCTTCTTACTCCAACTTTTTTCAGTGATGCGATTTTATACTTTAAGAAAAATGTAATCCTCTGTTTATTGTTGCAGATTTGACTTCACCATTCGACAGTTTACCTGATGGCTCTCGTATTCCATATACTCCTCATTCCAGAACTTCTAATTCTTCTGATAGACGTATTGCTTCCGGAAGGTCTCACGCTCATGCCGAGCCTGCTCTAAGGGACAGGGACAGGTCCAGGTCTCGTCCTGCCACGCGTTCTTCCTTGAAAATACTTGGATTTGAACTAGAAGATCTTAGATTTATTCGATTTATTCCTAACAATAATCAGAGCAGGCGATTCGAAATTCGAAGGTACACTTTTCCTCCCAATAAACCAATTCATTTAAGACGTTATAAAAACCTTCTACCCATGCCAACCGAAGAACAAAGTGTATTAATAGCGTCCAATGGTGACATCTTTGCAACAGTGGAGAGTACCAGAACACTTCGTGGAATATATATAACGAAAAACGAGGCAGGAACTAATTACCAAAGACGGGCAAAAATAAACATGTACAGCGGTATTGTTGAAGAAATGACCGCAGAAGAAATTCAAGAAACTTTACTAGGCGCCCGTCATCCAATCTCAAAGATATTTAGAATGATAAATTTAAACGAATTTCCTCATGCCATTTTATCTACTTTGCTTTAGATTTTTTATTTAATTTAATTCTATAATTAATTTAATTTTATTAAGTTTACTTTGATTTAGTCTAACGTACCTAGGGCGTCTAACGTTCCTTCAGATTTGTGCATAAGCCTTTTAAAATTAAAGGTCAAACCATCGACACTTCTACTTAGGATATTGTGAATTCTCTTTTGTTAAAACTCCTTCGGCTTTAACGAAGACATTCTTATAACGTATCTGCTGATGCGCACTCGATTAAAATTTGTCTGAAAGTGCGACTTTTTTAAACTGTCATTAACTTTAACTTAATATTAATTTTTCTATATTGCGTTTAATCTATTATATTAAATGCATACTTTAATCATTTATGTACACCTGCCCTGGATAGCTCATTCTTTGATATTTTTACCTTATTTGGCATCAATCTTTGTTCGCAACTACCCTGACAAATAATGTTACTTTTCACGAATAAAACAAACTAAGCGTCCTATCAAAAAATTGTTTAAAGAAAATTAATAGATAATATTTAGGTAAACCTTTTGTTAATTAACATTTTACTGGAACTTTTCTCGATTTTCCAGAAAAATGTATATTTTTCATTCATTGTTATCTTTTACAATTAAAACAAATAATAAACGTCCTATAAAGAAATAATTCATAACAAACTTGAAGATCATTTCTAGATATTCTAGCTTATTCGAGCATTGAAGAATAAACTACAAGTTATATTATTTATGATTTCTTTGATATTTTTACCTTTTTGGCATTAATCTTTATGCGCAGCTACCCTGAATAATAATGTTTGTCTCATTTTTGGTTGAAAAGTCGACTTTCTTTATATAAAATAATACTTCTTCGTTGAAGATTCATCTTTTTGTTGTTAAAAAGTGTTTACATTTAAAAAATTGAAAATTCTTCGTTTTGGTTGAAAACTCTTCTATTTTTTTGCAAATTCGACTTTTTTGATAAAAAGATCATTCTTTCTGGTTAAAAATTCAACGACTTGGTTAAAACTTGAATTACTTCGTTGAAAATTTATTTTTCATCATTTCAATAAAAAATTCCACTGTTCATTTGAAAATTCATATACTTTGTTGAATATTTATTTTAGTTGATCGCAAATTAATCTTCTTGGTTGAAAATCCATATTTCTTAATTGAAAATTCACTTACTTCGTTAATTGAAAATTTAACTATCCCATTTTTTGCTAAAAAGAGAAAATTTTTAGTTGAAAATTCCACAAATTGTTTTATTTAAAATTATTTAACAACAGTGAGTCAATTCGAATGATTTGTCAGTGATCAAATCCGTATTATTTGAATCAGTTAAAATTGACTTCGATTCATTCACTTTTTATTGATCCAAATTTCTAGCGTAAAAATGCCTTCTGTACATATATATGATTTTAAAAAAATAAGTAAGACAACCACCATACATATTCACATAATAGAATGTTATCTAAGCTTGAAAAGTAGGCAATAACTTCCCAATGTTGAATATAAAATTCGATTTTTCATAACATCTCTCAAAGCATCATTGTATCCTCTGTGCTTAGAATTTTTTAGTACGTTTTCTATATCCATGATTTTTTATGGTATGAACGTGAAAACAGCACTAAAGATACTACTGGGAAAATCCCTAAGGCTGATTTTCTATAACGCCCTACTTCTATTTGCAGCTATCTTTACAAATTTTGCGCTAGAATTTCACGTCTTATATTTTTTCCTTGAGAAAATCTTCTAAAGTCTTGCGATCATGCAATTTTAATGAAAAATGACTTCTTTCAAGACTTTCTATTTTTTCGTTGTTTTATCTGAACAGAGATTGAACACTCAGAAGAAGAACTATAATTTGTTTTTACAGAATTAATTTCATAGTCCTGATAATTTTGATAAAATGAAGCTTTCTTATTCAGATTTTAAATAATATATTAGAATTTGAGAAAAACTAAACTATTTTAAAGCAGAAATTAATGCTAAGATTCATATATAACTGAAATAACGATACTAAAATCATTTGAATTACAGTCTCTGAGCAATAATAAAACAAATTAATGATTATTAATTAAGGCAGTTTACTTTTCACTGTGACCCAATTACTGATCATCCTCATTAAAAATGTGTCAGCAGATACATAATATTCTTTAAAGAATCATTAAAAATAAAATATTGTGTTAGTTACAATCATAATTTTTCATATAAAAAAACGGTCATTTCTGAAAACAGGACATATACCTTACACATTTATAAGGCATTAAAAAATATTTTATTAGTTTTAAAAAAGCAGTCACTAAAATTTGAGAGCTATAAACAGCCAATAAAAAAATAATTCCATGGAAATCTTTTTCCTTTAAATATCGACTGTCATCAAATAAAGACAATCTTCTAGAAGTTAATTTCCGGTTTAGCTCCTAATGTTGTCTCTTAGAGATCATTAAACTTTTCTTAAATTCGAAAAGTTTGTTAACGAAATTGATTATTCAGTAAAGCTCGACGCTTTCTACCTCATAAAGTCTCCTTAACTATCTTTAGATCTTATTTGCTTTGGACAAGCTCCTGTGCATCCAACCGCCATTCACGATCGGCACATTAAGGTTTAATCGTTCAACTTTAGTAGTATTTAATGGAGAGCTATATAGCATTAAATACGCCGAATTGTCTTAACCTCAGTTAATCCACCGTTTGGAACATGGGTCCAGCTAGAACTTTTAAGACTTTAATAGTTTTTTTAGTATAGTTCTGATTGACCGACCACTTCAAACTTCGCGAGTTTTCCTAAATTCTCATTAGCTTCTATTAAAAAAAAAGAAAATTTTAAATGCACGTGATAGAAGGAAAATTAGGAAGATGTTTATTTAAATATACTTCGGTTTGGCACATGTATCCCTATACATTTTATATGAGCATGTGTAGAATATAATGCATTTTGAACATTTTACAGCATTTTTTAGTTTCTCTAATTATTGTTTTATTCAAACTGCCTTTTATATTCTCTTAGCATCTTGCATACACATATTTGAACATTATAATATAAACTCTTATTTCTCCTGCTTCCTTTCCCATCACATAACTCACTTTCCAGCCCCTCACATTTACTCACTTCCACTACTTCCCTTCCCACACTGAGCAACTCCTCTATAATCCTATTTAACCGCTCCCTTCCCTTACTTCTCTTTCATCTAATTTAACTCTCCTTAACTCCCCTAAATTCATTCCCCACATATTCCATCCCCACACGTTCTAATCCCCTTCACTTCTCTTAATTCTTCGTCCTCTGCATCCTAGCCCCAACATTCTTCACACCTCTCATTTTTCCTACATTCTACCACCGCACTTACCCTACCCTTCTTTTCTCTACTTTCCTACCCCTCACATCCCACACTTCCAATGCCATTACTTCCCTTTGCTTTTCATTCTCTGCTTTCGCTAATTCCACTCCTATACTATTCCTACCTGTTCTTCCCTTTCTGGCCTTATTTCTCCCCTGTCTTCTTTTTCTTTTCTCAGTCTCCCCTCTTTTTCCCTATGCATCCCATTCCCACACATTCTCATCTACTTCACTTATCTAACTTCTTTCTCCTGTACATTTCAACCCCTCACATTCGTCACATTGTTCACTTTTCTTACCTTCTACACCCTCACTTACCTTACTTCTCCTTTTTCTACTTCTCCTTTCTCAACTTTCCCTCCTCTCACATCCCTCTTCTCCCATCCCTCACTTACGCTCACTACTCCTACTACCCGACCCTTCACATCCCACACTTCCAATCCCATCACTTCCCTTATTTTTGCATTCCCTACTTCCATTTATTCCGCTTCCATAGTTTTCCTACTTTTGCTCCCCTCCCTTCCCTTATATTTTCCCTCATCTACTTTTCCTCCCCCAAATTCCCCTAATTTCTTTCGTAACGCATCACATCCTCTCAGCTTCACACTTTCAATTCTCTTACTTCTGCCTCCTTTACATCCCAACCCCTAACAGTCTTCATCTCCTTGCTTCTTTCTCTACTTTTCCTCTCCTTACATGCTGCATTTACCCTCTATTCATATTCCCAACCCCTCACATCGCACACTTCCAATCCCATCACTTTTCCTATTTCTCCATCCTCTACTTCCCCTAATACCTCTTCGATAAGGAATAAGAATTCCATTACGAATAATAAAAAAGTGTATGTCTATATAAGTAGTCAAATTGTGAATTGTTTTATAAAATTCTTTATAAAATAAACAGTTATTGTTCGTTAATGAAGTATCATAATCAGATCTGCCCATGTAATTTAAAATTGACCTTGTTGAAAAATTGAAATCTGCTGGTTAAAAATTAACAAAAATCTCTATTTGTATACTAAATTTATTTAAAACATTAAAAATGGTTATTAGGTATTAAGAAATCGTACATATTGTCAGGTACATTTATTAAAGAGACTTTACAATGTGAAATGGATAAAGTATGCATTTATTTATTATATTTGTGTATAAGGTTAACAATTATTTAGATTTTTTTTGAACAGTAACTCAGCCTTTTTTGTCGTGCATGCTGAACAAAAAATAAAAAATTATAGTCTAAAAATGTTTTTCATCTCGAAGTAGCGCTTTCACTCATCAATTTGTTAATATAAAAATATAAAAATTATTTTTTAATATTGTAATCCACTGGACATTGTTTTTCAAAAGTGTCTTCACTTATTTCATGATTTATTACATAAAAATAAGTAGCTGCAAAAAATTGGATCGTTTATAACAAAAATTTCAATGTCAACTTTTTTGTTACATAAACAATTAATATAATAAAAATTCATAAATCTGCTCTTACAGACTTCTTTGAAATTTAGTTAAATTTAATTCTTAAAAATGCCTAAATGGGATCAAAATTTTAACTTCTAGACTAATTTATCGGTGTAGACATTAAATGAAGGTGGTCAACTCTACACATTTAATTTACCACATGAGAATCTACACATGAAGTCTACACATTAGAGTCTACACATTAAAGTCTACACAATAAAGTGTACACATTTTTTTCACCACGTGCAAAGTCTACACATTAAATGGTAAGTCGACAAAGTCTACACATGAAACTCTACACATTAAAGTCTATACATTGAAACTGTGCACTTTAAATTGTACACGTTAAACTGTGCACATTAAAGTCTATACGTTAAAACTGTCCACATGAAACTCTGCACATTAAAGTATACGCGCTAAGCTTATAGAAAATATTATTTTTATCAGTTTATTATAAATAGAAATTTATAAATAATAATAAGTTTTATTATGAATTATAAGTTTACAAGCAAATTGTCTGCACAAAAATCACCTTTTTATTTTATTGTGAATGCACCACGTTGATATTGTTTTATGCAGCTAAAGATTAATTAGGAATGGTGTCTATAAATGATACTTATACAATAATAGATGGTACCCTCGGTGGCGGAGGCGGTTAGGCGCTCGATCTTCATGTTAGAATTAGGTTCGATCGCTGACCTTTGAAATTTTTCCTATAGACTTTTACCGTATTTTTAGTAGTTCGAATCCCAATTAAAGCTTTCGGTGCCCCTTCAAGCATTTCATTGCAACCTAGTATGTGCATAATTAAGCAAAAAGGAAACCAGTTTTACATATTTGATATTTCATATATCATAGGCATACGACACTAGCGTACCAAGTGAAAATAAAAAAATTTGCATTTAGTGACGGCACTAATACTCGTTGCATATTCGATGATGTTTAAGTTGATACCTTTTACAACCAGATTTATCTTTTCTAGCTTGATAAATATTTATAGTTATTATTATTATAGTTTTAGGATCAACAATTGCTTCCCATTTAATATTGCATTTTCCCACTTCGTACTCAGTATGGACAGGCCAATGTTTTTGGCGGTAGTGAGCGGCATCATTTCTACTATCCCACAGGCAAAGATAACAGGAGTATTTAGTATATTCACCTTGCATTCCAGTCAAAAAACACACCATCTTGAAGTCTCCAATAACTTCCCACTTATATTCCATATATTAAATTGCAGTTAATAGCATTTTAATACTGTTATAATTTTCTTTGATATGTATGGAATGTGCCAGTAGAATAGATGGAAATTTGTTCCCATTGTGTAGTAGAACAGCTTTTACACTTTTTGTTGAGCTGTCAATAAAGGGCGCTATTCAGATGTATGACATGGAATGCAAATTTCTTTAACTAAACCATTCACGTCGTGACAAAAACAGAGTCCATCTTCCTTACTGAAGAAACAATAAAATTCTTCGTGACGTTTTCTTTGATGGGATATTCGAACATCAGAATTAAGTAAATTTCATTGTTTTAACCGCGATGCTAACAACTCTGCTTTACTTTTTGGTAGATTTAAGTCTCTTATTAAGTCATTGAGATCTTTAGAGTTGATGAGGTATGGTATTTGTGGTTCAGATTCAAGAACGAATTCGGAATGTACGGATACAGATGAGCTCTGTGATTGGTCGCTGCCTTGAGAGAGCAGTTGATTTTGCAACACAGGTGGATCAGGTACAGGATTTTTTTTCTGTATGTAGTATTGGTGCGGATGTCGAAGGTAGATCAGTATAATATGTTTTCTTCGAATTTTTACCTTTGAGTGGATTCACAATGCAAAGATAACAGTCTGTGTGATGATCACTGGGTTCCCTCCAAACTCTCGGCACTGCAAACTTTATTGCCCTTCTTTCACCTCGGTACTAACCTACAATAAAACGTAACATATTATCACCTAATTAATGTTATAATAAAATAGTTAATACAATAAAAAATAGAAAATATACTCGCCGTCCAGAATGTATCTGCAAGAGTTACAGGACACATGTGGAGCCCATTTTTTATCTTGATTTTTAACAGGTAGATGGAAGTAAGCTTGATAACCCTCGCAAATCTTCAAATTTCTACTTAAATGAAACTTTTTCTCTCTTAGTTTAATAAATTCGCCGCAAATTTAGCAAAATAAGTCATCCTCTCCTTTCCAACTTCTCGAAGCCATTTTGTACAGCTTGATACAGCGGAAAAAATATGAAACACGTTATTCCGCTGTAATAGGCAAACACATACTTTCGTCCACAACGAGCGACGCAAGACACACTACCCCCCACCCTCATAACACTCTTTCGAGAGCAATAGCGCGCCAAGACCGACATTCATGAGGCGCGAAAATAAAAATGGTGAAATTGCTTTAGCTTCTCAAAAAGCAAATATTTTCGATTTGTGATTGCATTTTTTTATATATATTTGCTTACATAATAAGAATATATTAATTAAAATCCATGCGCGAAACAAAAAAATTGTTTTGTTGACCGGTGTTATGAGAGTTATAGTATTTTCAAAATGCGAAAAAACAATTAAAATTAACATTTTAAGCCAAATAAAGCATGATATGAAAAAAGATCAAGAGATTTCCTTTCAATCGTAAAAAATAAGATCTAAAATTTAAACAGTATATTTTTAGAAAACGACACAAGAGATGAGCAGAATTAAAAGACAAATGTAGCTTAACCAAAAAATATTTACAAGTTTGTTAAAAACTCTGATTATAAAAATATATTAAAATTTAAAAAAATGAACTTTATGGAAGTTATTTATGGAAAAACGATTCAAGATATAGTAAAATGTTTACTAATAATTTTCATTGTGACTGAAAGCGCATTATTTTAATGATAAAAAAAATACAGTAAAAATACTTTGCTTCCAAAACTAATGCATGATATGAATGGCAATAAAATAAATTTATTAAAATGATATACATTAGTCAGCATGGCTAACAATAAAAATTAAGGCA
The DNA here is from genome assembly GCA_010014905.2 of Druon quercuslanigerum. Classification (NCBI taxonomy): domain Eukaryota; kingdom Metazoa; phylum Arthropoda; class Insecta; order Hymenoptera; family Cynipidae; genus Druon; species Druon quercuslanigerum. The sequence goes on along the minus strand of JAAAKG020156771.1, from coordinate 17,458 downwards.
AAATAAGAAAAAATTATTAAAACAATTATGAAAAATAAAATTTGTACATTATTTTGCAAAATGTGAATAAGCTTTGTACCAAACCGAGGGGTAGGAATAAATATAATATACATTTGTTATATTAGAGTTCAACATAATGTAAAAAAGTTCGCATTTTCGTCCAAATCAAGTACGAAGCATGAGATACGTCATGAGAATATGTTTGTTAAAGCCGAAGGAGCTTTAACAAAAGAGAATTTCCTATTACAAAATTACAGTTTTCGAGGCTTCGAACTTTAACTTTAAAGGGATTGCGCACAAATATGGGGTAATTAAAAAGAGCGACCTCATAGTGCGAGGTGCATGCGAGAACTAACAGTCGCGCGCTCTAGATTCTAATTAAATAAAACTTTTCCGGAGCCTGTTATAGTAGATTGGTTTCAGGACTTTAATATTTTCGAGCATGTCCGCTTCAATATCTGATAATGAAATTTTAAGGAGAACTATTAAAATCGATTAATGTTTCCCAAAATATCGAGCGCAACAAGAAAATTTGAACCTGTTTGTCAACGGTTGCCGATACGAGCGCCAATGACCTGTGCGGTGGGTGGAGTTCTATAACCTCTCGTGCGAGAGATGATTCAAATTTCCTTGTCGCACTCAAAATTTTTCAAAATAATAATCGGCTTCATGCCTGAAATTTTATTTTTGAATTTGAAATTGGTCTCGCTATGCATTATTTGAGTCTTTAAATTGATTGAATCCGATTGGCAACTCCAAATTTATATGTCTTTAGCAGTGTTTGACATCAGTAGCCTGATAGTATGGAACGTTGCGGGAATGCCCTTGGAACGTCACAAAGAGGACTAACCGTTATTGTTATTTTTAACAACAAGTATATCCTAAGCAAGACAAGAAGTTGAATTGTTTAAAAAAAATAGAGTCCCAAAGTAGTAGATAATAATTCATAATTGAAAAAATTAATAATAATGTTTAAAAACACAATAATTGACTACTAAGACATATTATGATTAGCAAACATTAATGGCTGTATGATTGACAACTGAAAAGTGGTGAAGTACGGTAATTGACCACACTAGGTTTTACTGATTAGTTATTTTGAATGCGCAATTATTAGCCTTTAAATTGCATAATGAATGTCCAGTACCAGAAACTCCTTTTGACATAATGTTCGCTTTTTATTCGTAGGAATCAGTGACAGATAATGATATATATATAGTTTATACAAATTTTAAACAATTTTGAATAAATTTTTGTAAAGATATTAATCATTTTCTTTCTAGATATTGCGGCTAATTACAATATTTCTGCACAATTCACGAGGACAACAATTGGCCTCTCATTTATCAATATAGAGAAATAATTGCAACGTTAGCATACTACAACCGTGTCTCTTATCACGAAATTTAATTAAAATCGAAACGTTTTTTCTTAAATCTATCGTAACTATTGAAAAAATAATCATTTTCTGCAAGCGGATGCCCTTCGCCTATCTGGTTAAGTACGCTGCGAAATTGTTTGCTCTTCATCCTGCATTATTTATTATTGGTTTGATTAATTAGTATTCTTTTATTACAGAGTAAAAATAATTCGACCATTTTTTTCTATCGCCAGCAGTTTACTACTATAGATACCTAACTCAATTATCTAACATATCAAACCGCACACACCATCCGACACAAATAAACCAACTCAAAGGCAATCAACACAAACTAATTGAAATCGTCCAACCTAAACCGACTGAATTAAACCAACTAACCCAAACCAAACAACTCAAATTAACCTACTCAGTCCGGCCTAAACATACTATCCAATTCATACTAAACCAACCAACCCAAAAAGAACAAACCAAACCAACCTATCCGAAAAAAAACCAACCAAAACTTACTAACCCAAACAAACGAATTTAAATAAACCAAACCAACCGAAAAAATCCAAACTAACTAACATGAATAAACGGAACCAAATCAGTTATCGCAATATGACTTGGCTACAGACTTCTCATATCTTGCCTTCATTGGCTGAATATCGGCAACAGTCTGCTGGGATCTTGACTTCGTTGGCAGGATATTGACTAAGTCTTGCTCATATCCTGCCTGTATTGGCTGAATATTGACAACACATTGCCTTAGTTTGCTGGGAATTGATTTCCTGCTCATATCTTGTTATTATTGGCTGAATGTCAACAAAAATGAAATGTACACCTAGCAGGAACTTGAAAAATTTCCTGTGTCTTCAGGGTTTTTTAAAATAATTTTTTCTTTCTTTCTTTCTTAGATTTTTTTCCATACAGCGCAATAACTTTTGTGGGGAACAGTTTCTTCTCTAATCTTCTGTTTTAAGATATTATTCTGGGTTTGTTAAAATGGTTCGAAATGTAGCCCTCTGTAACTCGAAAGAAATTGCAGACAGGACTATAAAGTACAAAAAAATTGACAAATGAGAATTCTTAAATTTGGACCCTAGAAAATGTTAAATCCTGATTACTGATCGCTAAATGCCTGAGCAATAACTTAGACATATAATTCTCCTTAAATAAACGTTAAACATTTATCAAGACTTACCATAATTGCCTCGAACCGGACAGAGAGCGAGGCATGTCCGTATTGAAGTCGAATTCAAGTCGAAACATTTTTACTCAGGTATAAGCATTTTTAGATCAGGTTTTCAATCATTAGGTGGTAAACAACCATTGTGCCGATTAGCCTACCGGAAAGTACTCTTTGATCAATAACAAAAAATGTATTAAAGTTATAGAGTTTTTTGTATCTCCTACAAAATTCGAGTTTGGACTCTTACGCCCTTATGTATTCACATAAATATATCCTTGTTTATATAAAGTTGTTTAATTTCCATTAAGCGTAATAGGAGAAGCGGAGTTGGTTTTCTATTACGAGACATTTTGTCAATGTTTCATCAAGATTAAAGTCTCAGCACTTACGAGGTTGGGGTCGAGTTGAGAAGGTAATCGAGAAGATCGATGGCAATGGGATGCAATACTTAGACGCCCGATACTGCTGCTTCGTTGACCGGCCATCGTCAAAGTAATCGGCATTGTTATTATCGAACAGCATCTTCGTTCTCTTATCAATGTTCTCTCCACTTTACTTTGTATTTCTTAAGCATCGTCCACAACGATCTGCAACAAAAGTGTATTTTTTAAAATTAAAATATCTTATTTTGTTTCTTTCATTTTTGAAATAAGGCGAACTATTCATGTTACCTCAGCATTAACTTTTTAATAACAATCATAATATTTTATTTTAAATTCCGAAAAGCTTGTGATAGTTTTTTAAATTTTTATTGGCTGTGTTAAGTCGTTTCGAAAAATTAGAGGATTTGAACAAGGGGATGGACTACTCATAAATTTTTCGAACAACTAACCGAGCTGAAAAAAAGTATTTAAAAACTCACCCCGAATTTTGGGAATAATATTAATTTTATTTTACTTTGGCAACGAATTTCACATTAATAAGTGGTCACATGTTTTTATTTTACACGATTTTTCTTCTCAGTCACAAAATTTGCATAAAATATCTTTTTCTTTTGATAAAACAAGTCCATTTAAAAATTGTATTACTCAAATTCAGTCTTAACTTCCAGTTTTCAAAAAATCGTAGATTTGTCCTTTAAAATCATATAGTTGTTGGCCGAATTTAGATATTTAAACTTTTCCTAAATACGTGAAAAAGTAAAAAAGGTGAGGTTTAGCAGAAAATATTTTTTTTCTTGGAATTTTTGAAATGTAGAAAAGAGATTTTTGTGAAAAAAAAACTTTTTTTTAACATATTTTAAAAGTTTTGGCTTAAAAATGCATCTTATAAGCTTTATGTGGCTTGTAAAATTTTTTAAACCAGGAGGATTTCTTTCTGAAAATATAATTTTCGAACTTTTCGCGTAAACGATGCAAGATATGAAAAAAGAGAAAGAGGCAGTTGTAAGTTTTTTTCTGAAAGCAGACTTATTATATTTTTAAATAAATTGTCTCCATTTTTTTTACTTTGAGCCATTTAAAAAAAATTTCCGACGGATCATGTAACAGGTTAGTAAAACACCCCAATATCCGAAAAGAACGTTTGCATTTTTAAATTAGGTAAAACCTATTTTGATTTTTTTTTATGGTTTAAGTGGTTTCTTTATTATATTTTCATATAAAGTCATGTAAACATACATTTTTGACATTTGTTTCTCATTTTTCAACAGTTAAAAATAAAAATTTCAGCTTTCTTTATTTTTCAACTGTTATATTTTCCAAATAATATTTAAAAATCTTGAACATTTTCAACACTTTCATTTTGAATGATGTTCAATTTTCAACAATTGTAATTTCAACAGCTAAAGAATAAAGTGTTGAATTTCTAACTATTGATAATTCAATTTTAAATTTTCTTATATTTCCCTTTTGTTCAAAAATATCTAAACACCTAAAAAATTATAAATCTTCTTGGAAATATAATGATTTATGAATGCAAATATAAATTTTTTACGCAAAGCACTAACAGAATCCCAAATTGTTCAGGCGTATGAATTTTATTAGATATGAAACAGCAATAATTTTTACAAATGTTATTTTAAAGCGTAACCAAAAATCGTCTAAGTTTGCAAATCAGCGTTTTAACTTATAGTTTACGTAACCTGGAATTGTTCAAAATATCTTTCTTCTTTGAACTCTAATGATTTTTAATTTAGTTTGCTGATAAGTGGTACAAAATGCCAAAAAAATCAACAATTTGTGTAAAAGCCGTGAATTTAATGACTTTGAATGATAATATAAGGAATAATGATAATTTTAAAAACATTATAATTGAAAAAAATTCCTCATGGTATGAAATGCTGACAGATTCTAAACTTTAAAAAATTTAAGAATTCTCTTTGATATATTTTTTTTAATGAAAAATACACATTTCCAGGAAAAAATGCTAACATAATCTAAAATTATTGAAAGATTCTAAATCTTAATCAAGTCATAGAGATTTTTATTTGAAAATACCAATTTTTGTGTAAACTGCTAACGGGATCGATAACTGTTAAAAAATTAAGAACCTTAAAAATTAAAGATTTTTGTTTAAAAATTTCACTGTCTAACAATCTGTGATTAGAAACAATTTCATTTCAATTCTTCTACTAAATTTTAAGATTTTATATTGAAATTCTTTTGTAAAAATACACATTTTTCAGCAGGAAGCAGTAACATAAAGCATATGTAATATTTGCAATAAAAACTACAAAGGTCTTAATTCGCATAAGTATTTTTACGATTTTTCATAATAAACGTAATTATTTGCAGATTTAATTTAAATATTAAAGAACTCCAAGTAATGGCAGATCAATCAGGTATTCAATAACAATGGTTGCTAAATTTTCGAGCCATATCGTTACACGACGTTTTAGTTACTAAAATAAGAGATGACACTTGAGAAGTTCCTTAACTTCTCAATTGAAGTTAAGTTGAAGCTTGAAAGGTCAAGGTTTAAGTTTAGGGATCAAAGGTTAGAGGTCAACTTTGAGGGCTCATGCTGACCCAGGGATCAAAGCTCAAAAGTTCAAGATGATGAATCAAAGGTGCAGGTTAGTTTATAAATTTGGGGAATCATGAATTAAAGGTCAAATGTCATACATTAAAGGTGAACGATCAAAGGTTCGATCCACATTTTACCTCATATTTCCCTGAATATCCGACCACCTTAATAATCGTTTTCTATGTAGTCTATAATACTCCAACAAATCGAGAGAATCTTCAAAAAAATTCATATTTTTAATCCTTTGAAAGCCTTTTTTCAAAAACTATATTATCTTACAAAAACAAATTTTTTTAAATTATGTATCCTGTCTCATAGGATTCGGCTTGATAATATAAAAATAATAATAATAATAATAAGCCTCGGTGGCTCAGTTGGTTAGACGCTCGGACTTCACGCCAGAGGCCCGGGTTTCAATCCCTGAGCCGGTACCTCTGGAAATTTTTCTATATACCTTTACCAAGGTTCTGGTGGTTCAGAGCCCACCTTAAGCTGTAGGTCCCCCCATCGTACACTTGACTGCAATCCAGTCCGTTATTGATGGGGTAAAAACCAGACTTTGTCCAATATGTTGGGGGCACACTGCTCTCATCAGATCACTTGATTGCATTTATAAAATTGCGTCAGTGACTGATAATATATACCAGGACAGCCCCGTACAAACTATTCTAAAAATATAAAAATCGAATTTTAAACTAAAAATGCCATCGACATGTTGAACAGTAACCATCTTAAGCCTGTGACAGCATTTTACAATTTTTATAATAATGATTTCGATGCTCAAGGTTTGAAAATGATATAATAGTACTTAAAGGGCAAAATAAATCTATCTGCAAAGTCCTTAATCAGATTAAATAAGGGTCTTAAATCTTGTGTTTTCTGAGTAATTATAACCATGCAAAACCTCATTTGGCAAAAACATTCTACATACTCGGCCAGAATCACGTGTTTACCCTAGGAAGAAAGTTAACGACGAAGAGCATCAAGAGCATATATTATTTTTGAACAATTCTCACTATCAGTGAGGTCACAGAACGGACCGAGGTTGGCATGTAAGAATAAAGGAAAAATTTTCTAGAAAAGAAATATAACGTTGGCGTTTTGTAGACAGAAAAAACCTGGCGAAATAAATGGTCGCATTCCCAGAGGTGGTGGATAGGGAATGCCTGTTCTTTTTCCTACAAATACCGCGATTTTACGCTATCTCGCAATATTCAAGGGAACGGCCGGAATTGGTGATTTGCATTCAGATTTAGCTTTGGATTTCGCTTACATTTTGCATTCTCTTTTACAAACTTCCATTTAGTTCCTCGTTCTCCTCAGCTTATTTTCTAAATTAAATTGTAATTCCCTATAAAAAAATTGACGAAAACAATAATTATTATAAAAAATGCAAATATTGAATGCGATCTAAACTGTGTTGCAGGCAAGTGCATAATTGAGGGTCCTTCAAATAAAGGTGGAATCCGAACCACCAGAAATTCGTTAAAAGTGGATACAAATTTATTCAGAGGTAGCGGATCAGGGATCGAACCCCAGATCCACCATTATGATTATATATAATAATGTGCGATCAATTAATTCTGTCCATATTAAAATCTTTATGTTTTTGCACACTTTTAGAGTGTTTTTATCTCGCGACTTTTTTCTATCCAGTCAGGTTGACATCTTGTAAAATTGTCGCCAACATGAAGTTCTTCCTCTTGATTTTGAAGTTATTAATTTTGCACTTTAGGGATAAATGATTGAATTTCAAAAAATCATGATTTACCACTGAAGAAATAATCCTTTTTAACGACTTATTTTGAAGAGCCATATTTAGGAATGCTTCAATTTTTAAAGAAAGTTCGGAATCGTTTTATGTGCTTATGCTTCTAGTTTGAATTGAAAAATATTAAGAGTTTTCAGAAAATATAATTAATTACGACGAAAGCAATTTTACGGATGATCCTGGAAACTTAGAAGTCATCGCTAGAAGGGGTTTGAGGCATACGGAAAGATTTATTGAATTTTCAAAATCTTCCATAAGTTTCATGGACAAGATTGTCCTGAGAAGATTCTATTTCGCAGAGCTCAAATGAGAAAGTGCTAACTCATGAAGACAAAATGAAAAGGTACTATCTCGGGTGGCGACCTCTCGATGTTTCAACATCCATATAAATTAAACTGGAAACAACAACGTCCTTAACTCTGCAGCACCTTTTCATCTGGTTACTTCGAAATAGAACCTTCTCATTTTTATACTTGAATGTATCATCTAGAGTAATTCGGATGCGATAATAAAATAATATTGCATTTATTTGGTTCCCACCTAATTCAGTGGATTTCGGACAACCATTGGATTCTGTGTTTAGATCTTTGAAGATAAGCTGAAGAGAGGTATCGAATGATTGGTAAAGCAAGAACCGTGGATCGACTTCCAAATCAGTTTTTCTAGGTCTTTTAAAAATTAAAGTTAGGTCTATATGAAGAAAGATCTAGATCATCAGATTAACCTTCTACTAATTAGGGCAAAAATATCTAAGGGTTCCTTCTGGGAAGAGCTTGAACATCGAAAAGGTGCAATCTCTATAGGAAGATGAGTTAAAGAAAGGCAATGAAAAGAAGAAAAGTAGAAGGTTCAAAAAGAGAAAAATCGTTCGATCCAAGCATAAAACTCTTCGGATGAAAAACTAGAAGCCAGTGAAAAAATTACACAAAGTCGTTGGTTCTAATGATTGGGATTCCTTGACTGACAGGAAACCAGAATTCCCTGTCTCTAAAAATCCACTAATTCTTGCAGACAAAGACTTTGTGTTAGCTAAATGACAACAGATGCGAGCAAAAAAGGAAAGCTGCAAGCTTATCGGATTGTCACAGATATTGATGGAAATACATTCGAAATCGAATTTTTCAGGAAGAAACAGGAAAAGAAAGAAATCACCTTCGTTTTTCTGCTTGTACCTGATGTACAAAGCACAAAAAAATGTCAAATTAGAAAGCAAAAATTAAAGAATAGGAAGATATTTTTTTTAAGTTAAAGAATATTTCAAAGTGTTAACTAATATTGTTGAGAGTAGTTTTTCATTACGACAATAATTATGAAAGAAATGTATTTATTTCTAAGCAAACTTTAATCGACTTTACCTGTAGTTGGCAGGAAAAGTCACCTACACTACAACAAATAGTAGATAGTTTGCTAGCGATATCTTTAAAAAATTTCTTTTTGTGATACTATAGAGATATTACATATGGATTTTAATCTAAGGGAAATATTGTAACTTTTCACAAAAATAGACCAATAAATTCTTTTCAATAAAATTAATGTTAACACCATATCGAATTGCATTTTTCACAAAGTAATTGAATTGCAGGCCAAAGAAGATGGGCTTTATCAAAACAGTTGAAATTTTTCTACTAAAGACGAATTTTTAACTAGTAGAGGTAAACAAAAAAAACAGAATTTTTAACAAAATAGTCAAATCTTCAACCAAGTAGATAGATATTTATAATCGAAGAAGAAGAATTTAAAACAAAATAGTTGAATTTTCAAAAACAAAATATTTTAACCCTGAACCGAAAATATGAGATTGATGAAAAGTAAATTTTTAGCAAAGAAGTTTAACTAGCTCCCAAGTACTTAAATTTTTAAGTAAAAAATAATTGTTAACCAAACAATAAAATTTCTAAATGAAAGGAATAATTTTCTACGAAGATTATTGTCCTAAAAAACGATTTTTTGATAAAGTACATGAATTTTCAACCTGATTTATTAAATTTTGAAGTCAGAAAGAAGAATTATTTACAAGACAATTAAATTTTGCATCCAAAAACATAATATTTTAACCAAAAAGTTAATTTTCTTTCTCAATTAGACAACTTTATTAAAATAGTTTAAACTCAACAGTTTCAATTTCTACCAAAATTTTAGATTTTCAAGCCATAAAGAATTTTACACGAAACAGTTCAACGTTCTACCAGAAATCAAAATACGTACAAAGTATTTAAACTTTATATCAAGTCGTTTCTATTTCAAAATCAAATTTTTTGTATCTTAAATCAGTTGAATCGTTAAATTCAACAAAATACATTCATTTTTAGCAATGCAGTCACATTTTTAAAGCAATAGATGATTTTTTTAACTAAAACGATGAAAATTTAAAAAAATTGCTTTTTGAACAAGTTAGTTAAACCTTCTACCTAGTAGTTATATTTGTGACAATAAAAGATAACTTTCTGACAAAATATTTACATTTTCAACCAAATAATTCAATTTTTAATCAAATAGTGGGTTTTCTAACCATACGAGATGAATTCTGAACTACAAATATAAGAATAGACTTTACAACTAGAAATATTTTTATTTTATTATTAGTTTCTGTTAGTTCCATTCGCATTTAACAAAAAAAAAACAAGGAAAAAGAAAAACTGTTTAGGAAGGGGGAAAAGAGGGGAATAGGGAAAGAGTGTAAAGTCTAAAATATAAAAGTCATTTTGGAACCTTTTAAGATATCATTGAACTGTGCCGTTACAGGGCCACCTTTTGAAAAATTCGTTAACTTTGTTGAAATTTATCAACAGGGAACCTACTCAAGGTTATTTAAGTTACTAACATTACTTTCACTACCCCCTCCCCCCAGATTCTACTAACAAAATCATTCGTATCTCATTAAATTTATATTCCAAGTTCCAACATAACTGATTCAGCCATACAAGTTATGTCCGGAAAATATCGAACCTTACGGCGTACTACTTTCAGAAACGCTTTTTAAAGTCACCTTTCAGAATATCTCGAGTCTTGAAATTCAATCTGGAAAAGAGCCAGATATCATAGGCAGCCAGTTCAAGACTGTATGGAGCTGCCGAAATAATGTAAGTAGTCCAGGCAATCTGCATTTTTTCAAAAGTTAAAGTACAGCCTCGATTTCACGTTCAAAATGTGTTTGAATACTGGTGTTGAACAAATCCTCGCGTTATCCACCCGTGATTCTCACGGCAACATTGTTTAAATAATGCGAATATATCTGAAAAATCGTTTTTTTAATCTGGCTCGACTGGATATTATTAGGAAGAATCGGTATTTCATCCATTTTTTACTCTTAAAAATCCTCGTCGAATAAGACATCGCGCGTTAAAAGGGGTGAATTCACTAATTAGTTATTAACAAAAAACCATTGAAAAACGCTATTTGTCAATATTTTTTTGTGTCGTGCTAAATAAATAAAACATATTGAATTATTGCAAACTTTCCGCTGTGATGGTACAAATATGCATGATTTTTTTCGATCCAAAATTTTTGAAAGGTTATGAATAATCGGTTTTTGACAAGAAAAAAAAGGTTAATTAACAAATGTTATAAAGACATGAAAATACTTCGCACAAGTTTCTGCAAAATATCATTCAATTTCTTTAGGCTTGCACTATCAAAGTACTCGATTAAAAGTCGTCATCTCTATTTATTGTTTTTTTAAAAATGCATTTGTTTATTGCACAATAACTTCCCTGAATTTTTTCATAGCGAAAATAAAAAAAATAGTTAAAGAGTCAAACTTTATTATCCACTACTTGAAAATGCGAATATTACTTGAGTTTACCTTTAAATCGTCGGAAGTCCGCGATACGAACTCGAATTCATCGCACTGGATGATGGTGGGCGGAGAGCGTCATCGCGCGCTCTGGAAACTGAAAAACTCGCTTTCAATTCGCCGCGCTGAAATTATTCACGTTTATTCAGGAACTATTTATCCAATTTTAATAATTTTTTTTGTAATGTGGCATAGCGTGTAAAAATATTAACAATGGACATGCACCTGCATCGATTATACAAAGGTTCCCTGCTATTAATAAATTGCCATAAGTTAAATATAAGTTGACGATAAATTTACAGCGTCGTCCAAAAAATTAAGTAAATGTATAATCGATGCAGGTGCATGTCCACTGTTAATATTTTTGCACGCTATGCCACATTAAAAAAAATTATTAAAATTGGATGAATAGTTCCGGAATAAACGTAAATAATTTCGGCGCGGCGAATTTAAAGCGAGTTTTTCAGTTTCTAGAGCGCGTGATGACGCTCTCCCCCCACCATCATCCAGTGCGCCGAGTTCGAGGCCGTACCTCGCACTTCCGAGGATTTAAAGGTAAACTCAAGCAACATTCGCATTTTCAAGTGGTGGATAATAAAGCTTGACTAATGGATCTAACGAGCCCATTTTTTTTAAATTGAAGAGAAAAGATGCAGCAATACAACATACAACATGCTTTATTTATTTAGCACGATACAAAAAAAAATTATTGAAAAATAGCGTTTTTTGATGTTTTTTCGTTAATAACTAATTATTGAATTCGCCAATTTTAACGCGCGGCGTCTCATTCGACGAGGATTTCTAAGAGTTAAAAATGGGTGAAATACCGATTCTTCCTAATAATATCCAGTCGAGCCAGAGTGAAAAAACGATTTTTCAGATATTTTTGCATTATTTAAACAATGTTCCCGGAAGAATCACGGGTTGATAATGCGAGGTCTTGTTCAAGACCAGTATTCAACCACATTTTGAACGTGAAATCGAGGCTGTACTTTAGTTCAAAAAATACATTAGGCTGAAGCCATATAGCAAGAACTATACGGCCATGTTTCACCAGAAATTGCTGAATAAGCTGCGATGAATGCGTTGTCATCGTGAAGAGCCCAGTCGCCATACTTTTCGAAAAATTATGCTTAAACTGTCCAAAACAATAGTTTTGGGAATCTAGAGCCAGAACAAGGGTCACTTTCCCTTAAATGTGTATGATTACTTTTAAATACCTTAACCACTCTTTAATTTGCATATCACTCATAGATTCATCGCCAAACACTTTACGAATCATAACAGTCGTTTCCAGACATTGATGGCCAAATTTTTGGCAAAGATTAATGTACACTCTTCGTTCTCCGTGCATTCCGTCATCCTAAAATCCCACTCATACGTGGGTAGATTTTTACGTAACTGCGTACACTACTTGACTGCAGATTCCTTGATACGTGCCACTTAATAGAATGCGTCAAAAAGGTCCCCTCTTAATAGCAAAAACCTGCTTTTGAAAATATCAAAACTAGTTAAAACGTTCAATCACGAAATCGGATACTTTCCAGACAATAAGACTTACAAGAAATTCTGCTGCAAATCCCTGCTTTAGGATTGTTTAGGTATATTGTTTTCTTCGAGGTTTCCGTATACTCAGTCTGTCGTAGTTTTCGAATGTATAAAGTAATTGTACTCAGTCTTCCGTAGTTTTCGATTACAATGATATAATAACAAGCTCAACGGTGGCTTATCGCGAATAATGTGTATTCAGATTTCTCCTTGCTGCATATTGCAAGTGTGTTGTTGACATATGCAAAATACATTCAGCATTGAGAGATGATCACATGAATGGAGCAACACAACCTTTGCGGTTGACACTGAATTACGATCTCAAGGAACATTGGCGTAACTATAATAATATTTTGCGATTCTTGGAAAACACTTAAGAAATTTTCTATCCTTCCCTAAAAAATGGCGTCAGCGAGATCTCGCATAAATTTTTGTTAAAAATCTGATTGGTTGCATATAGGATACCGGCTGGAATGAGACGGTTTTTTTCATTAAAATACTTGCCATGTGTAGTGAAATGCTACAATGTAAACTGTTATTTAAATACCGTGTGAAATTATGTTTAATTTTTTTAGGAACCAAGTGTGGTAAAACAATTAATTACGAAAAAAATAAAAATTGAAAAGGAATGTTTTTGTCACGTCTTGTCCTGAGCCTGAGCTGGAAGGGGACACGTATTATTATTTATTGTTCAATCATAAAAGTAATTTTTCATGCTATCTTGTGTTGAGCAATATTTTTTATAATATCTTAAACATAAATTTTAACATATTTTGATATAATGTATTTGATATACACAGATTAAATAACATTTTGGTACATATGCAAAATCAATATTCAGAAAGATAAAAACTTTTGTGGCTAAACAACAGGTGACTAAAAATCGTAAAAATTTACAATTGTTTATAATCTCTGCATTATAATAATAATAAAAACTTTGTTATTATTAATGATAAAAATAAAATCAGAAAAATAAAATTTTCAACTTGTTACCCAAATATAAAGCATAATGGTACAAAGTTACACTTACATTGTATAATATACATAACACTTAACAATATCTGAAAAGAATGGGTTTTCTCTGATTTTAAGAATTCAAATATTACAACTGATGGCGTTTTAAATAAAAAAGAACATCATTTAAAATGAAAAATGTTACAATTCACAAAAAAACATTCATTCCAATCATGTTTTTTGCTATTAGATTTTTCTGTCCGTCGCTTCTTACCAATTTTTGAGCAATGATTGCATTTTAATAAATGACGGCTCTTTTTCTGAGAAAACATTTTCTACAACTATATTGTGTACAATTTTATAAATAACTGAATAATCTCAAAATGTAATTATTTGATAAAAAGTTTTTGTTTACAAAAAATGTTTCCAGCTATTTCAGCCATAGAAAAATTTACTTTCAAAAGTGGAAACAGCAGAGTTGTAAATAATGCTTTCCCGGAAAAAAGGCCGTTATTTCTTAAAATGCATTTATTTTTCAAAAATTTGTATGAAGCGACAACCGAAAAAAAATTAATTGCAAAAAGCATGGTTGAAATTTGGTTGTTGTGAGTGTTAACATTTTTTGTAAAAAGTCACCTTTTTATTTGGAATTACATCAGTTATAATATTTTGATTCTAAAAATCATAGAAAAACTATTTTTTTTATATTTAAGTTTCGGCACGACAACTACCTTAACCCCTAAATTTACAATTTTTCAGCATTTATTATTTTTTTTCAATGTTTTAAGATATTATTTATATAATTAAATCAGGCACATTTCACGTTATTTATGTATGCTGACTCTGAACAAAGGTTATCCCAGTCAAAGAAACAGTGTTCCGTCTCATCCCAGTACGAGTCCCATTCCTCCCCAAATTGTACTTTTCATGTATACTCGTATGTTAATATTAAGCACTTGTCTTCCAAAATATCTAACATTCATTTATTAAATTAAAATTCAATCATTAATCTTCACAATAAGCGTTAAAAAATATATATTTGGACATTCTCATTAATTATTTTCCATTATAATTACCGTAAACTAAAATAAAAAAATAACACAAAAATAACAACAAAAGAAACAAACAAAAAAGTGCCGACTGAGGACCACCTATTTTGTGCCGACTCAGGACCACTGCGAATTTTTACACATTTTAGTCTATTGCGCATACGAAAGATGTCTGAATTAAAAAATTGACGTTATTAGGCGTAATCGGTTAAACTTTTACATTATTTACACACCTGTAGCTGCTTTAGAAGAATGGAAGAAAACAGAATTTCGTTCGCACGAAAAATGTATACCCCGCTCACGCTGTCAAGCGAAAACTAAAGAAACAATTGTCAGCGTAAATTACGTATATGTCTGCCAACCTGTCATACGACAACATTTTTAGGCCGACACGCGCGCCATCTCTGAGAAATACGAGGATGCCGGCTTAACTCGCTGTGCCGACTTAGGACCACTCTCCCATGCTGTCAACCGGATAATTGCAGACATATTGGGTAAATTTTGACATTCCTACATTGATCGCTTGAATTACTTAAAAGTGTTTTATTTAGAAACTGGAACCAGTTTAGCATTTATTAAGGCTCTAACTGGTTCCGGATTCTAGTTAAAAAACCTTTAAGTAATTTAAACTGTCAATTGAAGAATTTCAGAATATACCCCACATGATCGAAACAACCCCGTTCAACGGTAATTTCATTTGAGGATCGAATTTATTTCCGAATGTGTCTAAAAATGTATTGATAATAAAAAAATGTTTGTTGTAATTTTTAATATTGGTAACTAATGATATTCTGAAAATGTTACTACCATACTTAAACTGATGAGAAGATGCAATAAGAAGAATTACATTATGGGACAAAACCTAAAACATATTATTTAACAAGGACCTGATACCAAAAAAAAATCAGTACTGGTAATAAAAAATTACCAATACCGGCAATAAGTTTTCTGGGAACATTTTTAATGATATATGTTTTATTTTAAATAATTATATTTCAAGTTATATAAATTTAAATATGTATTCAGAAAAAATCTGTGAGGTATATTTCGTCGAGGTTTCAAAAGATTCAAAAAGGCACGAAAATAATTTAAATCTGGAGAAGATTTCAATAGTTTTAAAATAAAACGTAGATTTTTGAAGAATTTAAAAAGTAGCTTTTTACGAATTTCGAATATTTTTAAGAGATAAAAAACGTATTGGAATTTCTAAGAGAAGAATGTTACTGATTTTTTTTTAAATGTGCAATTTCGAAAAATTAGAACATTTTAGATGAAAGTTCCAGTCAGTTTTCATTTGAAACAAAAAAATTTTAGGAAAAGTTGAAAAGCTTATAAAACATTTCCAAAGTTCATAATTTTTTTTAAATCTGGGAGATTTCAGGATAATTTTTAAAATTTTGAAGAATTTAAGCATATTTTAAAGAAATTTCGAATTATTTTAAAGGATATTTTAAAGTTTATGAGATCTTTGAAGATTCAGAAAAATAGGCTTTTCAAGGTTTATTTAAAGGGTTATTTAAGTTTTATTGAAGTTTTATTTTACGATATATTTTGAAAGGTTTTAATATAATAAAAATGTGTTAAGATTCCTCGGAAAACTAAAAGTAAATTTTCATTTTAAAAAATTAATTCAAAAGAGTATTTAAAAGCTTTTTGAAAATTTGTAAAATATTTTCAAATTTCTTCCACAATCCTACAAATCCTTGATATATGTTTAACCGACTAACGCATCCTGAAATTTTGTCGTATCCTAAAAAAAATTTTAGAAATATTCTTAAGAATCTTAAGAAACTTATATATATGAATATAAACCTTAAAAAGAAACTTGAAAAACAAAGTTTTGCAAATTTTACATTTATGTTTAAAAATTATTTTTGCCATAAAATATTTCCATCGTGACTGAAAAATATATTTTTGTTGCAAATTCCACTATCTTGTAGAATATTTGTCCTTTTGCCTTAAAAATTCATCCCTTCTGGTGGAATTTTAATATCTTTTGATTAAAAATGATTTGGAATTGTGGGAAAGAATTTACGTAATTTATTGAAAATTTGTTTGTTGTGGTCTGAAAACTCATCTTTTTTTACAAAACTTTAATCTCTTTTGTTAAAAAATGCAATTTTTAGTTGATAATTTATCTTTTCTCACTTAAAATGTTTCTTTCTTATTCAAAATTTAACTATTTCTGTAGAAAGTTTTATTTCGTATATCTGAAATCTTCAAAAAAAATTGTAGATTTCTCAACATTCTTAGGAAATTTATACTTATATAACTTTGAAGGCAAATAAAGTTCAGAAATAAGCAGTTATCGGAAATTTATATTTTTTGTGAAAACCTGTTTTTCCTCAAAACAGAAAAACTATACGCGTGCAGAGCGCGCGATTGAGAATGCTAATCCTTTTAGAAAGTCCTGTAGATCAGGCATAAAAAATCTTTAGTAAATTCTAACTTGGGTACTTTAAATTCAAAAGCCTTCCAGGTTTGAGGCATGGTACCTTCAATATAAAAGTTTAAATTCATGAAAACTTTTACGGGATGTTACAGCTGAAAATATTCTAGCGTCAAGTCGTTTAAATATTTAAATTATATTCTAAAGTTTCAAGTTTCAAGTTTGAATGCACTTTGAAAATTACAACACTGGAAACGATCTGGCGATATAACTTCATGCAAATCAGCAACATGCATCTTGTATGAATAAAATATAGCAGAACGTTTTGGAAATTTTAATATGAGGATTAGAATGGCAATAAAAGGCCTAAATATTTTGTTTTACCCTCAATTTTGTATTCAGAGAAGTAAAAAAATATATATATATAAAATAATT